>PVKV010003072.1:0-85487 GCA_004027835.1 Alouatta palliata | reverse complement strand
TGGCCTCCCAAAGTGCTGAGATTACAGGCGTGAGCCACCGCGCCTGGCTGAACATGTTATTTTAAAAAGAAACAACTTTCTACAAAGAATTCATGGAATACAAAATAAAAATAGTAAGCAGAGGCTGGTTTAGATTAAAAGACACTTAACCGAAGTCAGCACATGAAGATTGTTTGGATCTAGATTTAAAGCAAAATTTAAAGTAAAATTTCTAAAGAAAAAGCTGTTTGACATAGGCTGTGACAATAATTTATTGCATATGACACCAAAAGAACAAGCAACAAAAGGAAAAATACATAAATGGGACTACATCAATCTGAAAAGCTTCTGCACAGCGAGGAAAGCAAGCAGCTGAGCAAAGAGATAACCTAGAATAGGATAAAGTACTTATAAAACAAATATTTGAGAAGGGGTCATTATCCAAAATATTTAAGGGCTCAACTCAATAACAAGAAAACACAAAACCCACATAAAAAATGGGCAAAGGACCTGAATAGACATTTTTCAAAAGAAGATTTAACGGACTGTTAATAAGGATATAAAATCTTCCTTCAAAAAATCTCTCCACTTTTACAACTGAATTATGGAAATACTGAAGTTCAGAAATTACAAAAGTGCATTTATTATCAGAAAGGTTAACAGAGAAAGTGATAAATTAGCATCAGGCTTTATTTCTCTAGTATCGTGGGGCTGTCATCTGCGATTCTCGTTTTAAATGACGGCTGCCTGTGAGGGGATATGGGCTTGAACAGGAGCCCCTGACCCTCAGGGACACATTCCCAGACACCCAGGGAGGCCAAAACCAAGACTAATGCTGGGCCTTGTATGTGCTGTTTCCCTGTGCCTACATACCTATGACAAAGTTTAGTTTAAAATCAGGCAAAGTAAGAGATGAACAACAGGAACTAAAATCATAATAATAAAAAATGATAAAAAATTTTAACTAATAATAAAATAAAAAAACAAAACAACAACAGTAACTAATAGTAAAACAATAATAGTAAAAAAATCCCAGTAACTAACAATTTTAACAATACACTGTAGTAAAAGTCCTGTGAATGGCCCCTCTTTCTCTGTCTCAAACTATGTTATTGTACTACACTGTGGGTAACTGAAACCACGAAAAGTGAAACCGTGGATAAGGAGAGACTACCATATTTAAATGCTAGAATTTAAATACATAGGTGTGTTTGTATTTAACCACCTGCCAATCTTTCTAATAGCAGGTGGTATAATTTCTTATTCGACTCACCTTGCCTAGCCCAGAATTTACTCCTTGTCTTAGGAGTCACATTTATGGTTTGTATTAGGTTAGTGCAAAAGTAATCACTATTTTTGCTATTAAAAATAATGGCAAAAACTGCAATAATGTTTGCACCAACCTAAATATAGATCTTTAAATAAAACCTAATTGTGTTCAGCTTTATAATATACTCATGGTAAACTTTGTCACGTTTCTCTTCTGTTTTTTATTATATTCTACAAACCTTTTTAAAACATTTAAAGGTACATACACAGTCAACAAAAGGCTCTGTAGTATCTAATCTGAAAGAACCCAGGTGGAATTGGTGCAAGAGGGTGAAGAGAAAAGTTTCCAGGCTTGACTTACCATGAGAATTATGCTCTCTTGCTCTTCTCCTAAATTATATTTAATATTAAATTAGTAATATATGTGCCAGATGTCTACTGTATTAGCTTATTTAGACCTCAGAATAAGAACTTCTTTTATGAGGTAGTTCTAATAGCATCTTCTTTTATAGACAGCAAAATAAAGTGAAAGAAAGTTAAGCGGTCATAAGTGGCCAGGCCAGGACTTAAAGCTTTGCTTCAGTCAGCATTTTTACCCACTAAATTCTATTCCACCCCGAATTTTTATTTCAAAATGAAAACAATAACAACAAAACAGTAGCAACCATTACATACATTTACAAATTTATTTTCCATCAAACATTTGAGTCCATTCTTAAGCAGACTGTGAGAACTGTAATAATACTCTCAACAAAATTCTGTTGGCAGTCAGATTTGGAATTAAACTATGACATTACTTAGAACAGAAGCTGATGCTGATTTGTGTATCAATTACATATAGAGCCATTGGTATTCTTTAAAGGGTGAGAAGCCATAGAAACAATTCCCATGTCTGCCTTTGCCATTTGACTTTCTTGAAAAGTTCTTGGCTTCAGGAAGCAAAGTTTTAATACTTTCCATTAGGGAACTTTGCAGGGAGTGTTTCTTCCAGGAGTGGGAGGTATGCAGGGTTCATGGGGTCTGGCTGCTGGCACCTGCCAGGGGGTGCCTGGAATGCAGGGGCACTGCTTTAGGAAGGAGGAGTTTTTACAGCACTGAGCAGAGATGCAGTTGAAATTAGTGTTCAAGGGTTGAAAGAAGCCTTTTGAAGCTCCGTGCACAGGCAGCCTTGGCCTTCGGGTGCCCAGTCTTTCATGAGGCGTTCCTGTTTCCCAGGCATCTGGCTGAGTAGCCAGAGCTACCTCTTGAAACATCTGGATCATTTTCACATATCTGCTAAATGCAGCACGGTGAGTCAGGTCAGGATTTCAAGCCTTGGTAAAAGCACTGATGAGAACAAGAGTTGCTGATACAGAAAAATTCTGCAGGTGTGTGTTCGGTGTTCTTAAGACTTTTCTGTATCCTTTGATAGGGTTTGTGAAATCTGGCCATCTGGTATCTGAAATCCTGACTGGTCAGTTTTCTTTATTAGCTTTGCTTCCTTTTTACCAATATTCATCCTGTACTTTTTGGCCAGAGAACAAAAACACCTTGACCAAGACCACTGAAGCCAAATGTGAACCGTGGCAATCTAGCATCTCTGTTGATTAATCCACGTCAGATCGTATCAGGTGTTCAAGCAGAAGTCTATTCCTTTTTTTCTTAATTTACTCTGGATTTCCTGGCCATTTGTAAGACCCTCAGTTTACCTTGCGACTCAGTTTTCTGCCGTGTTCTTGCTGCCCACGGGAGCTTCCTATTTCCCTTCATAAATGTGACCACCAGAAACCACGTTCAATGTAAGCCCAGGGTATGCTCTTGTTCTTCCTTAAGGAGATTTTTCTGTGAGTGAAAAGTAGAGTTTCTAAATTCTTCTAAGCCCTATTGGTCTTTTTCTTCCCTCCTAAAATCTCATTTTGCAAGGCTAGGCTCACCTGACGTCTTTCTTCCCTGTAGCTATTTAGTGGTCTTGACAGGGACCTAGGGTTTCTTCTGATGCTGAAAACCAGGAAACTTTCTTCACCTTTTTTTTCCATTCCTGGATGCAGTTTCTCAGGCTTCCTCAGTTATTCTCACCCACTCAGACCGTAGAGGTCGGAGCACCCTGGGAATCCCGTCTTTCTTATCTACCTACAGGTGCTTACATGAAGTCCTGGGCCCGCAGGTGACCAGGTGCACTGAGAGCTCTGTCTTGAGCTTGCCCAGCAACCCAAGACTCACAGTGTGCCTGCTCGCTTAGCACCTTCCCCGTGTGTCTACACAGCTCTCCTGTTGAACCAGCCCAGACCCATGCTCTCACTTCCACCTCCCTCCACCCACCTCACTTCTCCCTGAACCCTCCCCACCCCACTGAGAGCGAGGACTGTTTTCCATTGATCCAGGCAAAAGCCCTGCAGTCACGATTGACTCCCGTTTTCTCTCCTGGCCTGTTTCCGTCGACGCTGAGTCCCAACCCCTCACAGTCCTGACTGCCTTCCCGTTTCCTTCCTGGTCTGCTTCCGTCCACACGGAGTCCTGTCCCTCTCCCCTCAGGTGCACGCCCAAATCCCAACCCTTCATCCACTCACCCATTCACAGGGACTGTCCTTCCAGTTTCCCCTTTTCCCCTCGTCTGAAATTGAGTATAATTTAGGAGATGAGCCAGAGTGCACAGGTTCCGTGGTGAGGCAAAGCTGGAAAAGACAATTTCCCGGCAGCAGCTGGTGGACACCCTGTAAAAGAGCACAGGAGCACGTGAGTCCTCTGGTCAGAACCCAGGAGAGCTTCTCACCAGCAGGAACCACGTCCTCACTGCGACGCCCCACAACCATGACCACGTCCTCAATGCGGCCCAAGCGTCTCTCCACCAGAATCCCCTCCTACCCAGCCCCGCCCACACTCTGACCACGTCCTCACTGCGGCCCGTGCGTCTCCACCAGAATCCCCTCCTATCTCGCCCACACCCTGACCACGTCCTCACTGCGGCCCGTGTGTCTCCACCAGCACTCCCCTCCTACCCAGCCCCGCCACGCCCACACCCTGACCACGTCCTCACTGCGGTCCATGCGTCTCCACCAGAACTCCCCTCCTACCTCGCCTACACCCTGACCACTTCCTCACCGCATTCCGTGCGTCTCCACCAGAACTGCTCTCCAACCCCCAGCGCCGCCCACACCCTGACCACGTCCTCACTGCGGTCCGTGCGTCTACACCAGAACTCCCCTCCTACCCCCTGCCCCGCCCACACCCTGACCCGGCTGCCCCTGTAATCAGCTGTGATAGTGACGGCTCCCAGGGCAGCAAGAAAGTCTGGGGTGGGAGGGCAGGAGGAGAGAGGCTGCCTTGGTGCCTTGCTGTGGACATCAGAGCCAAGACGGGCTTACTGCAACGGAGGAGGGGTAGGTAGATCAGGACTAGGAGTGAACTATGCAGAGGCGCTCCATCGCAGGTGGATGCTGGATCTTTTAGAATGTGAGCAGAAAGCCGACCTTCCAGCCCTAAGAGTGAGGAGCATGGTGGCTCATAATCACCTTGAGTCAGGCGAGCCTGGAATAACTTCGGAGGTTTCTGCACCTTCACTTCTGCCGAGGGTGTGAGGATGCAGCTCAGATTTTGCCGTTGTTTTTAAGTCTCTGGTTCCTTGGTAATGACCCTGTGTGTCCCTGCTCTGGGATCCATGTGCTTTAGGAGGGGTGGGGCCAGAGCAGTGTGACTCCTGTGTGGTAGGTACTCTTTAAGAGACACTCCTGCCTGGGTGGCTTTCTGGAATCACTGAGGTTCTTTATGAAGGAGACAATGTATACGGTGGGCCATTTCCAAGACAAAGGGCCTTGAACCGGCTTAGGTCAGCAAAGTACAGAAGAAACAGGGTGGACTGGGTCCATGCTTGGATAGTCAACACCTGCTCGTCGGCTTCCCTGCCTTCGCTGCTCTTAGTTGCCCTCACCGAAACCAAAGAAGTTTAGTCTAAGATGGAATTTACTAGCCTGAAAAATAACTCACTTTGTCCTTATTAGCCTGCCCAGCTGTTTCAGGTCGTAAGTAAAATACCTGAAGAAGCCCTGAGCTGACGGATTGCAATGCATTGTGGGCTGCAGCGAAATGCAGCAGGACAACCCTAAAAAGAACAGCCACAACCCCAACCCAACAACCAACAGGTGACGTCCGGGAAGGCTGTGACCCCACAGTACTCAGCCTATGAGGAATAGGGGAGGGACCTAGCTGCACACTAGGGGATAAATTGCTTGCTGTGACTGTGCTGGGTGTGCCTGACCACCAGACATCTGATCTTGCAAGGCCATCATTAAAAGTCTCACTTTCTCCAGGCGCAGTGGCTCACACCTGTAATCCCAGCACTTTGGGAGGCTGAGGTGGGCGGATCACATGGTCAGGAGTTCAAGACCAGCCTGGCCATATGGTGAAACCCCGTTTCTACTAAAAATACAAAAACTAGCTGGGTGTGGTGGCGGGTGCCTGTAATCCCAGCGACTCGGGAGTCTGAGGCAGAAAAATCGCTTGAACTTGGGAGGCAGAGGTTGCAGTGAGCCAAGATCACGCTACTGCATTCCAGCCTCGCGACAGAGCGAGACTCCATCTCAAAGAAAAAAAAAAGTCTCACTTTCACTGTTCTCTTGGTCTCTGAGTCCATTCTTTGGGTTTGGTGGAGTGAGTTTGTTTCTCATATTTAACATAAACTTATTTGCATTCCTAAGCAAAACTCCTTACGCTGATAGCTATGGGGGAATAGAAAACGTTAGGCACGGTGCCTGAACACAGGTCATCTGTTTGGTAAGAGCCCGTTTTATGATCACAGCATAAGACGACACCTCACTGCGTCCACTGTGCTGGGAGGAACAGAGAGTGTGGAAATGGCAAAGAGGCTGAGAATTCGTATCACCTATCAGTGTGGATACTTTACCTGCCTTCACACACCGTTATTATTACTGTTGCTACCATTTTGCCATCATGTAGTTTTAACTTTTCTGTCAACTGAAGGGTGAAGCTGCAGCTCTGGTTTCAGCTGTATGCATTACCCTGCATTCCTCATTTCTACCATGACTTCACCTTGGCTTCTGCTGCCTATTTCCAAATTCATGGTTTAAAGCCATCACCGTGCGTTCCCTGCTCACTGCTCTGTGGGGGTCAACTGGGGCTGGGGGATCCACTTGCAAGATCCCCACTCACAGGGCTGCTGTGTGGGTGCTGGCTGTGGGCAGGGAGCTCAGTTCTTCTCCAGAAGTTAGTTCCAGGGTAGGTGGATTCTTCTGTGGCAGCCGGCTGTCTCCAAGTGGCCAACGTAGGAGCTGCTTGGCCTTCCCAGGGCTTACGTCCAGGGCCAGCCCAGCGTGGCTTCGGCCTTGTTCTCTTTGTTCAGGCAGAACTCAGGGACACATGGAGTCAAAGGTAAGCATGAGTCATGGTTCACTGGGGACCGTGGGATAACAATGCACCATGTAACTCACCCAATAGCAATGTACCATCTACCCCTTTGTCTCTGAGTGAGCTGGCTTCCCTCAGCCCTAACTCCCTCCTGCATCCAGCAGGCATCCTACAAACACAGATCCAGTGCCAAGGTCTTTGTGGAGATTTTCAGGTCCCCACAGGTGGTTCTGTGTGCCTTGTTTTCACATCAGGTTGGAGAATTACAATTGCACACGTGCTTGCAGTCCATTCAGATATTTAGACACAGGGACCTCCCCACCAGGCTGAACATCTGGAGGAGAACCCAAGCCCTATCCGATGCCTCCTTCTGCCCTCGCCGACATGGGGAGCGGTCATTATGGCTCAACTATGTCCTTGAAAACCATGTGTTGAAGCCTCTGATGTGACTGTCTTTGGAGACGGAGCCTTTAAAGAGACGATGAAGGGTAAGTGAGGTCATATGGGTGGCTCTGATCAAATCTGAGCTGTGTCGTTTTATGAAGAGTTTAGAACACAGACACACACAGAGGGAGGACCCTGTGAGGACACAGGGAGAAGACAGCTTCCACAGGCCGAGGAGAGAGGGCTCAGGAAGAACCAGCCCTGCTCACACCTTCATCTGGGACTGCCAGCCTCCAGGATTGTGAGGAAAGGAACTCGTGTGTTTTGAGCAGCTCAGCCTGGGCCACGGAGTCATGGCAGCCCAGGCAGAAAAGAGTGGCCCCCCTGAAGGGGGAGCCCAGTGTGGAACGAAGCCAGGCCAGGTGGTGGAGGCAGCCTTCACAACACAAGATTAACATTTCTTAAATTCTCACTGCTTGTGACGTAAGCAGCTAGACCGATGGTCAGATCCACTGAGACCCACATCCATTTAAAAAATATTTTTGTACAAGTTTCCCAAGTTTAGTTTAATTATCAATGCAAAACGCATAGGTAATTTGTGACTCAAAACTCAGAACTCTTCATGCATTACTGGGGAGGGTGAAAGGATTGCGAAGGGCAGAGATGAAATGACAAAACACTGTACTCAACGTTTAATCTTGTGAGAAGTTTGGAACAGATGGCCCATTTGAACAGAAGTGTGACATTTCTTATGAGAATAAATGTTACCCTAGGTAAGCACTGTGGCACTTGGTACTATTCTGATTAGCACCACTGCATTGCATGGGCACGTTAAATGTAGAGTTTAACTATGATAAGCTATTTTAACAGATTTTTAAACACATATTTATTCATTAAAAAGGGATGAAAGCATTTGCATTGGTAAGTTGTTTAAATAGGAACAGAGTATTTGTGAGATGTAGCATTTCTCTAATGCTATTTTAAATGGAAATTTAAGTTACTTAATTCCAAACATTCTGACTTATTGATGCGTGTTGCTGTGACAGAACTTACAAACTGTATATCTTTAGCCGTATTCATGCTATTTATAAAAGACATCTTGAAAATTACAAATTTGAAAGGTAGATTTAAGAGCCGGGATTGAGTGACCATATCTATAGTTATATTGGCAGCTGGAGCTGGCTAAACATTTGCTGAAATAAGCTTTACATAAAATAGGATCTATTCTTCTGATTTAAGTAATGATTAGTGTTTCCTATTGTAGATGACGTATTCCTAAATCACATCCTCCTCCCTTGACTTTCCCATGTACACACACACGCATACACATGTACAAACACATATGCGCATACACACATATACACATACTATACACATATATACACATATATATACAAACACATACACAATTTTATGAATACAAAACTTATATTTAAGATATTTTATCTTTTCTCCTTTCCAATAATTTATTTGAAATTTTATTTTTTAAGGCAGGACTTGCAGAAATAACATACTGATAATGTTTCTTCCTTTTTGAGGATAGAAAAAATGTTTTTTATATTATTAGGAAACACTTGACCAAAAGTCTGTCTTTTTCTTCCTGACACTGATTAATGGCTAAGTGCATTAAAAGAAAACAAATGGTTTTCAGAGCAAACACTTGTGCCTTCTGATTTCATTCAGTTTGAATTGTGGTGCAGAACCTGCTGATTTTAATGGGCTCAGGAAGATCCCCCGCATTACTCAGGTTTATTTCCTTGTCAATAGCTGAGAATGGCTCATTCATCTAACGTTCATAGAATATGTATTGGGTATTACCATACTCCAGGTGTGCTGGCAGGTCCTGGAGATTCAAGACTGGGAAGGCAGTCCCAGCCCCCATCACTCGCTCAACAGCTTCCAGTCTGCACGGAAGTGAGTACTCTTGGGTGGTTTCAGTAACAGCAATGCACAATTGATAGAAAAATTGTCTGTTAAAGTCGGTTACTGTCATCGCAAAACCTAAAACACCTGCTGTTGATGGACCTTGGATCGGATGGTGGGCAGCAACCGAAATGGCAGTGAGCTGGGGCTGGCACCCTTCAGAGAAGCTTTCGAGGCTCCGGGACAGGGTGGATGCCTGTAGTATAGACCCAAGGCAACTGCAAAACTGTCTGCGCTGCCCACCCTCGGGCAGATCCAGCGAAGCTGAGGAGCTTCCACTGGCAAAGGCAGAGCCTCGTTCCCGTGGAGTTCTCCTGGTGGTGCTGGACACCCAGAGGGCAGTCAAAGTGACCCCGGGGGCTTAGGAACCTCCTCGCTTTGTCTTGTTCGCTGGAACCCACACTCCCAAAGTGCAGCTGAGGAACTCTGACAGCCGAGGCCTCCCCAGCATCTCCCTGAATCCCCTGCACCTGCAGGCCCCGTCTGGGCCAGCGTACCTTGCAGCCTCCCCACAAGACACCGGACATGTGGATGACGCTGTCCCGAACCCTCCAGTCCAGTCCCTGCAGCACTGAGCATCACCCACTGCCTTAGGGGAAACAGAGAGCTCACCAGGTGAGCCCGCCAGAGCTCCTACCTAGAAACTGGGACAGGTGATAAAATGGCTGCAGTGAGCCTCTGTGTCCTGGGGTAACGTGCAGTGCCAGGTGCTCTGGGCTCTCTAAATGACCTTCTGCTCCTTCCCTTCACTGAATACGCACACGCCCGACCTGCGCCCCTCAGACCCGTACTCGTTCTGTGTAACCTGTCTGTGAGAAATCTGTCCCTCTGGAGATTCCTTCCTCCTCAGGCTGACTCCTTTACCCCACACAAGATAACTCACTTTCCAGCTTGGAGTCTCATTTATGGCCTGAACCACTTCTGAAAAAAATTAGGCAACCTGGGTGCGATGGCTCATGCCTGTAATCCCAGCACTTTGGGAGGCCGAGGCAGGCAGATCATCTGAAGTCAAGAGTTCGAGACCAGCTTGACTAACATCATGAAACCCCACCTCTGCTAAAAACACAAAATTAGATGGGTATGGTGGTGGGTGCCTATAATCCCAGATACTTGGGAGGCTGAGGCATGAGAATTGCTTGAACCTGGGAGCAGAAGTGGCAGTGAGCCGAGACTGCACCATTGCACTCCAGCCTGGGCAAGAAGAGCAAACCTCCATTCAAAAAAAAAAAAAAAAAAAAAAAAACCAAAAGGGAAATTTCTCAGGGTCAGTTTGTAGGAAAGCATTTTTACTCATCGGCAGATGGCTGCTTGGATACAGTGCAGACACTGTAAACATCCTCCTGGAAGTGAAGCGCCAGGAAAGCCTGAGCAAGGGAGGAGAGGGAGGAGAAGGCACCGTCTCCTGTCGATTTCCAGTGCTGCCTCTGCTATTAGCTTTAAAAAGAAATTTATTTCCAGGGACAGTTTCAATCAATCTTGATGGAATTAAACATTACAAAACAAAGTAAAAGTGATTAAAGCCCATCTCAGAACATAAAGGACAGATGATTTGAAGGAATTGGATTCCTGGGAATTGAGTTAAGGGAAACGAAGAATCAAATTACCCAGAAGGCACCACAGCTTCTCTTCTTGACATCAGCGTGTCCCAGGCAGGACGCGGAGCCTCCGGAAGCAGGAGCCGCCGGCCTGAGCAGAACAACCATGTCCTAGCTATCTTCCCGAACAGATTCAATCATGTTGGTAATTTCATAACTTACCTATTGAGCAATGTGATATACGACAAATTGATTTCCCTTTGTGTTTTAGAGCCATGGATTTGAGAAAATACAACGTGCTCCCATGCTTAAGGTGATATGCCCACATGGGGAGAGGCAGCGTGTGGAAGGAGGCTCCCATGAATGCTGATAGTGGAGTCTGTGAGCTTCCTCTGGAGGCAGTTTCCTCCTCAGCATCCATAAAATCCAATCCAGGGAAACCTCCCAGCTGTGGAACACTTTCATTAACACGAGATGCCAGCACTGCTGTATTTGACTGAACTGTGTAGGTTGTGGTATAATTAGTGCATTATTCTTCCCTAATAACCGAGGCCACTTTAATTAAACTCTATATGGATAAAATATAAAATAAGTCAGGAGACGCAGGCTGTAGTTATGAGTCTAGGCACTTAGCTCACCTCTCTGGCTCCCGTTTTTATTGTGCTAATTAGCAACTGGCCTTAGACCTTAGACTGCAAAATTCTGAGAATGAATGCATGTTTACGCTCCTGTGCCCATGGCGTATTTCAGATGTTTATGAAATACTTGAATATTTTAACTAATAAATAATAGAACAATAGAAGATCAAAAGCAGGCAGTGAAGACATTTACTCTTTAGATAAAGGAGTGTTTGTGTGATTTCTTTCACAAGTGGAGAGTGTTACATGCTAAGGAAACATAAGGAAAAGTTGAAAACTATGTAGAACGTGTATGTCAGATGCTACAACCCAACTCTAAGACCCGCCTTCTCCATGTGGTCATCAAGCTGGAATCCAGACTTTTAAAAACCATTGTGCCCATTTCCCATTGTCATTGGCTCTATGGCACATCTTAAAATCTTAAAATGAGGCCAGTGATGGTGGCTTACACCTGTAGTCCCAGGACTTTGGGAGGCCAAGGCAGACAGATCATGAGGTTAGGAGTTCAAGACCAGCCTGGCCAAAACAGTGAAACCCCGTCTCTACTACAAATAAAAAAATTATCTGGGTGTGGTGGTGCACGTCTATAATCCCAGCTACTTGGGAGGCTGAGGCAGGAGAATTGCTTGAACCTGGGAGGCAGAGGTTGTGGTAAGCTGAGATTGCACCACTGTACCCCAGCCTGGGTGACAGAGTGAGACAACATCTTGGAAAAAAAAAATCTTGAAATATAAGTTGCATCTCAGAACTAAATACATGTAATTTTCTTTGTTTTCTGGGCTAGTTAGACCATACCTACAACACAGACATCTAGCAAAGGACATTTAGAGGAGGAGGCAGACCCGAAGATTAGTTTACAGTGTGGAGCTTTTCAGGAAATTGAAAATCTTTGATGCTTGAAAATGTGTGGGACTGTTTGGCTTCCCTGTGCTGAGCTTAAAGCTGCCATTCTCTATCCTCCATCCACTGGTCCTGTTCTGTCTTCTAAAATAACCAACAATTACAGTAGCCTCTCTTCTGTTTGAATTGTTGGAATTTGGCACACTGTGGGGAGCATAGAGTGGTGGAGTCCCAGGTGGAGGCCACTGGCCCGGTGGAAACCCCACTCTTCATGGGGACCACGGTCCCGGGTGGAGGCTGATGGCCTGGTGGAGAAACCCTGCTCCTGCATGGGGGCCACGGTCCCGGGTGGAGGCTGATGCCCGGGTGGAAACCCTGCTCCTGCAGAGGGGCCACGGTCCCAGGTGGAGGCTGATGGCCTGGTGGAAACCCTGCTCCTGCATAGGGACCACCGTCCCGGGTGGAGGCTGATGCCTGGGTGGAAACCCCGCTCCTGCATAGGGGCCACGGTCCCGGGTGGAGGCCGATGGCTGAGTGGAAACCCTGCTCCTGAATGGGGGCCATGGTCCTGGGTGGAAGGCGGAAACCCTGTTCCTGTGCGGCCCACATGGGCATCTTGGAGGTCTCATCTCTGGCTTCGGAGCACAACTTTGTAAAATGAGGCTGATAACTGAACTACATCCCAGCGTCTAAATACCTGAAATAAAATAGTGCCATTTGTGGCACAAAGTGGACATTTAATGAATTATAACTATTTTTTATCCTGAGACATTTTGTGAGGTTAAAAAGATGATAAAGTTTTGCTGCACGGCTGGAAGAAGCTCATGGCCCATTGGCAGAAACAGGCACATAAACAGCTGCAAAACGAACACATAAAAGCTTCGATACATGAGGACCTGGGCTACGAGAGACATCGTGACATCGAGGGGCACATCAGTGAGTGACAGTTCTGTGGGTCTCTCTTCCTACCCTCCACCCTCCGTATTCCAGGCAGACACAGAAGACACAATGCCTGTCTGCAGCAGGGGTCCATAGCAGAGGGTTTCTCTTACCTAGATTGACCGAGAAGGATTTGAGCGCTCTTCTGCCGGGATTTGAAATTGGGAACTGGCTGGAGCCTTTCCCTTCTCACTGTGTGGCTGGCACAAACCTTAGCCTCCAAGAAGCTTCAAGAGAGAAAAACAATCCTGGACCATATTTTTGGGGGGAAGGAAGTATTTCTTTATATGATGGCCTCTTGCTGATTTAAAGGGCATACCAGTATGATAATAATGGGTATGAAGAATAAAAATGTGTGTGTCTCAGCATTTTCTCTCTCTCATCCCCAGTTTGGGAGAGGGTGTGAACATGATCAGCACCCTGAAGGCCTAGAGGAGGGAAGGGGAGGCAGCCAGGAGCTGGGGGGGGCCTTTAAGGGGGGATCTCAGGGCCTGAGAGGGCAACCCCCTGAAGGCTGTGCCCACCTCAGCCCCTGAGATGTGCCTGACGAGGTCTCGGCACAAGTGAGGCCTTTGCAAATTTAACGTTGTGAGTCATGACTCAGTGAACAACTCCTTCAGGAGACGATGTGGTCTGTGGAATCAGACGAAGACAGAAGTGGAACGGATGAGTGCTTTTGCTGCACACGGGATCCCTCCTCGTCTAAATTACCTTCCCCCGGGGCGCTGAAGGCTCATGTTGAAATAAAGGGTGGACGTGGGTTGAAGAGCTGCCGGAACTAAAGGTGAAGAGAGAGAATATGAGAATGGAAGTAGAGGCCAAGATCCACATAACGGGGAGGACAGAGGAGCATTTAGTCACCGTCAGGAGAATGTATTTTCACTTGGCAAGTCAAGGTTTTTAAGACTGGGTGCGTATTCCTGGAACAGAAATCCAAACACCACATGTTCTCATTTATAAGTGGGAGGTGAACAATAAGACCACAGGGACACAGGGAGGGGGACAACACACACTGGGGCCTGTGTAGTGGGGTCGGCAGGGGGAGGAAGAGCATTGGGATACATAGCTAATGCACTCAGGGCTTAATACCTAGCTGTTGGGTTGATCTGTGCAGCCAACCACCATGGCACACGTTAACCTGTGTAACAAACCTGCACATCCTGCACATGTACCCCAGAACTTAAATAAAATAAAAATACTGGGTGCACAGTCATAATAATTGTGCTTGAAGCAAAAGATTCTAAGAGGACTCTGTGTGGAAGGGGCTGGATCAGGCCAGAAGTGAAGCGGGACGGAGCTGTCTTGGGTCTGCAGGCCTCCTGCATGCCCTGAGTTGGGCCAGGTCACCTAACCTCTCAGTCTTCCTTCCTCATCTGTAAAATGGGAAGGATACTCCTAATACCCATGTCTGTAAATTATTATGAGGATGAATTGGGAAAACAGAGGCAAAATGCTCACAGAGGCCACCTCCTATGTGTTCATGATGGTGTTTAGGAGTCGCATCTGCGTGCTGGGGATACGACCCTGAACAGAGCAGACAGAAGATCTCGAGTCTTCAGAGATCTCACATCAGCTCGGGAGGATGGACAATCAGCAGGTGGGCTTGCTCTTACAGTGCTCAGTGGGCGACAGGAGCTATGTGCAAAATTAAGGCAGAGGAAGAGGGCCCGGGAGGGCTGGGGTGGGTGAGAGATTTAAGGCCATGCCCAGGAGAGACCTCGGTGAGAAGGGAACTCTGGAGAATGGAATGGAAAGAAGGGAGGGAGGGAGTCTGGTGGGTGTTTGGTAGGATGGAGCACAGGTGCCAATGCCCTAGGGCAGGAGTGGCTTGGTGTGTCTGGAGAAGCAATGGCCACCACAGGGGTGGAGGGAGAGGGGAGAGGGGGCAGATGAAGGAAGGAGCAGGTGTGCAGAGCACACAGGCCAGGCGTGGACGGGAGAGAGGAGTGTCAGGTGCAGCCGGTGTTTCCCAGGCCACTGTGTTTGCAGGTGGATCAGGCAGGTGGAGGGAGGAAGCCAGAGCGGGACCAGGGAAGGGGCTCCTGTAGCCGCCCAGAAGCAGGAGCTGGGTGAAGGGAGAGCTGGTGAAAGCTGACTGACCTGGGCCATGTTTTGGAGTTAGAGTCACCAGGGGTTTCTGGGAGATCGACTGTGAGCTGCTGAGGAAAGAGGATTGCAGAGCTCCACCCTGGGCAGCTGAGAAGGGGAACTTACTAAGCACAGGCCAGGGACTGAGATGGGGCAGGGCTGGGGATTTGGCGGTGTCAGCAGGATGCCCGAGGGCAGGTGTGGAGAATGGGAGTCCCTCAGGTGATGTGCTGCTGCCTGTGTTAATCACTGAGGTGTGCAGTGAGAACACCCAGACCATGGTACTTACAAGTGGATGCTGTTATCAGTAAAATCTGCTGCCAGGTCTAGGAGACCTGAGTGTTGGGAGAACCATGGGCCACGGAAGACCCTGGGAAAAGGGACAGGAGTTTCTCTGTAGAACGTGAATCTGTGGTCCTGGTGAGCTTCAGTTTTGCTCACGCTGGGCTTTGGGAACGGCTGAGATATCTGAGTAGTGCAGGAACCCTTGTTTTTCATCTCGACTTTTAAAGAAGCATGATGGACAGACTGCACACAGTCTTAAAGATTTGTGGGGCTTTCCTTGCCCACATGAACAGTTTTCCTGTAAGGAAGGAAGCATTTGAGCGGACAGGGCCGAGAGGGGAGTGACGTCGATGGCTCCAGAAGAGACCCTGTAAATGAGGACATGAGGCTAAGTCTGGATGTGTGGAAGCTCAGGCGAGCATGCTGGGTCCAGCGCCAAGGAGTCTGCTTGCTTCCCGGAACCGCTCTGTGCTTCTAATCCAAACACCTGGGTGCCTTTCACTTTCATGGGGAGTTGATGTCACTCCCCGATGGCAGTTTGAATGACTGGTTCTAGGATTAGATGAGGACTGGAAGGTATTTTTGGTGGTTTGCAGCCAAGTGTGGAGACCCTGTCTTGGGAATAAAATTAGGTTAAGAAAAGCTATGGGATGGTTTATGCCCTTAATATCATCGGGGTCTTTGCCTTGCTAATTCCCAGCTCTATGCTGCTGAGCTGCTGCTGGAGTGGGGTTCATTTAAGGCATAATTTAAACATCCAGCTACAAGATTTTGTATCACAGATTTTTTTCCCCTTAAAAATGCATTCAAATTACAATACCAGGCCAGACATGGTGGCTTACACCTGTAATTACAGCGATTTTGGAGACCGAAGCGGGAGGATCACTTGAGTCCTGCAGTCAAAAACCTTGTCTCTAAAAAAAAAAAAAAAAAAAAAATGCTATTATATTTATTGTTTTCAAACTAATTGTTGAGTTTAAAACTTTTATTATCGACAACCATTATTCTAAGTAGTGATTTACTGCATCTTATAAAAGTCATGTAAAGTCTTCTAAAGACAGAATTACTTGCTCAATTCTACATCAGTTGCTCAACTCTGAAATTGTATGCGCTAAGCAAGTTGTCTTTCTTAAATATTTCTTTAAAATGATGTGCTATTCTCCATTTCATTTCTCTTTGTCTGGAAAGTAATTTATATCTCGTCTTCCCCTGGCTCATCCGTCTCATGCTGAGGCCTCGGATTGCACGCCACTTCCTCCCAGAGCGCAGGCTCCTTCCTCACTCTTCCCCTGGCTGTCAGCACTCCGTCTTCTCTCTCCTGCGGGTCACACAGGCCTGTACTTTAGCACTCTGCTCTTTGTTGTGTTGTTGATTATGTAGTCATCGAATTTACTACTATGCAGTTGCAATAGAGAAAAATATAATCTTTTGTTCATTATTTTATCCCCAAGGCCTAATGCGTTATTGATATTCAATACTTATTCAATGAATGAACAACTGCTGATATCATGAAGGATATAAAAATGCAAAATGTGACTGTTTCTTTGAAGAACTTCCAATGTCTGGGTAAAAAACATGCACACAGGGAGAGATTGAGGACAGCAGAAGGTAAGGCATCACCGATCATCTTGACGATAAGGCATTGCTGATCGTCTCAATGAGTTTATTTGTTTATGGCAGCACAAACTCAGAAAGTGCAGAGTCCACACCCATTATGCTCCTCATTGTGTGGCATAAGCCCAGCGTGCAGCAGGCAGACGGTGAACTTGAACAGATGAAGAGGGAGCTGTGGAGAGAGAAGTCTGGGAGGTGATGGGAGATGGAGAAGAGCTAGGCTGTAGGCTTGAATCAGAGTTGGGCAGGATGCGGTCTTTGTGGGTAAAATGCATCCTGCTAAATGTCCGGTGGGAAGTGGGTCCTGGATTCACAGGCAGGAAGTGACTGCTGCTGCCTATAAGGAAGGAAGGACCCAGGAATGCATCTGCAGCTAATGCCAATAATCGCCATCATTGTGCTCACCTGCTATTCACAGCATATGCTGCATCCTTGTGTGGTCCAAGTGAATCCAACAGTATAGTGTGAATTAAACAGAATAAGCATCATTTTTCCTTTACATGGAAGAGCAAATAGACAGTCATGAGAGAACCGATGACTCTAGAGAAAACGCTGTGTTCTATGGGCTGGTTCCATGTTTAATTTTACCATCATCCTCTTTCTTGTTTTCTTTAAATACATCTTTTGATGGATGTAAAAAAAGATAAAATTACATATACAAAGCCCATAATAGTACTGCTATATATCTTATTAAAGAGTTATGAAATAGTCATGTTATCCATGACTTACACAAGCTCATTAACAGAAACATATAAGTATGCATGAACACACACGTATAAACATACACATTCACATACAATGCACATCCTCACATACACACATTCACACATGCACATACATGCACACACAGTGCACACTCACAAACACATGTGCACACTCACAAACACGCATGCACACTCACACACAAATGCCTGTACACCTGCATACAAGCACATATTCACACGTATATACACACTCATGCACATAATACATTCACATGCACGCATGCACACTCTCATATGCACACACATATGCATGGTCATGCATGTACACACATGCAGACACATATACACCTTGTTCATGCACACATATATGTATTCATACATATGCACACACATGTGCACACAATGCTTACATTCACATACAAACAATACATACACATGCCCACGTGCACATACATACGTGCACACACATCCACAGACGTGCACACACACATAGGCACACACTATCACATGCACACATATACATTCACACATGCACACACACATGTGCAGTCTCACATGAATACACAGACATGCTCACACATGCACACACGTGCACTTGTGCACTCTCACGCATGCATCAATTCTTGCTGGAATTTTCAAAGTCTCTACATGGAAATCAGCACGGGGAGACGAACACGAGCCTAGAGCAGGGCAGCTGCAGTGGGAAGCTCACCTGAGAGGAGCGGGCATGGCTGCAGGTCACCAAGAAGCCCTCCTTGGGCGCTTGCCCATGGGCCTGCCCGGAAGTCCTGTAGCTCTAGGTGGATCCCACTCAGCTGCTGTGAGCCCATGCACCAGGAAGGGAGCTCCATGCCAGCATGGCTGTCCCTGAGAGCTGCGCTGTCCTGTGAGGGCTTCACCCCTGGCATTGGGTGACTCAGCAGCTCCCCAAGTGTGTCCATAATTCCAGAAAACAAGATTTTTTTTTCAACATATCTGATAAAGTGGGAGAGTGAATTTTATTTCTTTGGGCTACATAACTGTAGTACAACATGAAACAAAAAGTAATGACCAGATATACTTCCTAACACAAAAATGTAGGAAGCATTAGTTGCTATTCTTCTTGACTTTAAAAGTGAGGTGAACATCTTTCCTCACATTGCAGAGGTTGTACCCAAGCATGGCTGCAAGCTTTGCATTGACACCTGTTGGCTGCAGGGTTTCTGCTATCTGTGATTTGTTGTGTGGATTCAAAAAATAATAAGAAATGTGGTAGTAATAATGACATAAAGATACATTGACATGCGTTATCTTTCAGCACTATCAAGCTCCTTAATAAGGTATTCAATTTTATATGAAATGAAAAAGAATTATTCCAACACAGAGAACTTCTTACATGTTAATACTGAGGTGTTAAAAGAATAAGTTGTGGTATAAGAATCAGGAGCGTGGTTTTACATGATGATGAGAGCACTCAAGGAGGCTGTGGCCTGAATGCCGCTCGGATGCAGCTCCTGCCTGGACCTCCGGGGACTGTGTTGGCTCTGGCTGGAGCCCTGCAGCCCTGCGCCCTCCCCAAGGAGAGCAAGGTGCACCTTTAGAGATTCCAGATGACTTTCTTCGCATATCTTTTTTTTTTTTTTTTTGACATGGAGTCTGACTCTGTCACCGAGGTTGGAGTGCAGTGACCCGATCTCAGCTCACTGCAACCTCCGTCCCCTGGGTTTAAGCGATTCTCCTGCTCAGCCTCCTAAGTAGCCGAAATTACAGGCGTGCACCACCACACCCGGCTAGTTTTTATATTTTTAGTAGAGACGGAGTTTCACCGCATTGGCCAGGCTGGTCTCGAACTCATGACCTTAGGTGATTCTCCTGCGTCGGCTCCACAAAGTGCTGGGATTATAGTCTTGAGCCACCGCGCCAGGCCTCTTCACAGACCTTTGATTAAAAAAAAAAAATCCTAAAGGCAAGAAAAGAAAAGAGATGATGAACAGAAAGAGAAAAGATGCAAATCAACAACAAACAACCCAAACAGCTGCAGCCGCAACAATCGCCGTGGCCACGAGGCGGCGCTCTTCATCCGCATTTCAGGGCCGAGCGGCTCCCCACGATGGGCGGGGCCTTGTCTGCAGGATTTAGAGGCTTTCTGTCTCCCGAGCCTCCTGCTTGAATTATGCATATTACCCTTAACACAGGCAACTCCGTCCAGTCCAGGGACGTCAGGAGCAAGGAGTGGGTTTTGCACGACGACGCCCGTCAGTAATGAAACCCAGATATTCGTCGTCCAGTTATTTTGAAGTACTTGGGTGTTTGAGAAGGGGAGATGTGAAATATTTAATATATACATTTTCTTGCTTTCTGCATAATTAGTAATGAACACTTCCCCCACCCCATTTATGTATGTATTCAAATGAATTTTCAAGAAATAAACTTTTCTGTGATGAAATTTAAACCCAATTAAATCTTTCAAGGTACTGTGGGTAGCTAGTGCTTCCGAGATATTTTCCCTGCTCATCTCACAGGATTCCAGCATCTCAGGGACAGTATTCCAGAGGTCAGCCTTTAGGAGTGCCTGGGAAAGGTGTGGTGGCTTTGTTCTGTTATTGTCTGCAATTCCTCAATTAAAACAGGTGACTTGTTCTTAATGAATGTTTCTCTCCCTTTTGTGAGACAATACAAATGAAAGAAAAATGTTGATTTCATGTTTGTGGAGGCAGAAGTTTACCAAAATCATCAGCAGGACAAAGTTGCTACAGATGAGCGCAATGATGGTGATTGTTGGCATTGACTGCAGAAGCTTTCCTGGGTCCTCCCTTCCTTACAGGCAGCAGCGGTCCCTTCCTGGCTGTGAATCCAGCACCTGCTTCCCACTGGGCATTTAGCAGGGTGCACTTTACCCACAGAGACCGCATCCTGCCCAGCTCTGATGCAAGCCTACCGCCCGGCTCCTATCCATCCCCACCACCTCCCAGACTTCTCTCTCCACGGCTCCTTCATTTATTCAAGCACCGTTCACCGTCTGCCTGCTGCACGCTGGGCTTATACCACACAATGAGGAGTACAATGGGTGTGGATTCTGCACTTCTGAGTTTACGTTGCAGTGAACAACAATGGAATGGAGTGTTAATTAGGATAATATTACTAAACCAAATTATATTTCTCTCATTGCTTTTCTAAACATGCTCTAAGTTGGTTGGCTCAGGAAAACACCCACACAATCAGTAAGTCTTAAGAAAGTTGTACCTTCGGTCCCTTCTGCCTTAGTTCTGGAACACTCGAGTCAGGATCTGCCCCAGGCCCCAGGCTGTGGTCACCGTGGTCTGCCTCAGTGGTCCCTCGGTATGACCGTCACCTGGCAGGAGCTGCCAGGAATGCCAGCGAGTCACTGGTGCTGGAAGGCTTTTCTCCTAAACAGCCTTGCCTGACTTCTGTTTATATTTCCTCAGCCACAGTTACATGGCCAAGTCCACCCTTAAGCTGGTGGAGGGGAAACTCTACCAGATTCCCAGGCGAGGAAAACCTAGAAGGCTGCTGGGCTTCCCCAAGACTAGATTTCAGGTGTTAGAGACAGTGTCCTGCTTCCTCTGTGATACACAGCAGCAGGGACCGCCTGTCCCCTCCCTCTCCAGGGCATGGCAGCTGCGAATGGGAAGAGCGTGAGACTGCCCTTTGCCAGCTGCTCCCCACGGCCAGCGGCTCCCCCAGATCAACAAGATCACAAGATCAAGGTTGGGGGGTCCCAAGGCCAGCGGCTCACCTGGATCAACGTTGGCAGCTCCCCACAGCCAGCTGCTCCCCCAGATCAAGATTGGCAGGTCCCCATGGCCAGCAGCTCCCCTGGATTAAGGTTGGGGGGTCCCTATGGCCAGTGGCTCCCCCAGATCAAGGTTGGGGGAGTCCCCAAATGTCCTGCAGAGCTCTCTGACTTAAGCAGCTGCCTTATGTGGTGTTTTCCAAGCTGCAAGTAGCCAAGCACTACTGGGTGGTTAGGTCTGTTGAGTGGGTCAGGACCAGCCTCAAGGACAGCAGGTGGCATTGTGCGTGGGAGGAGTGCGTGCTGCTCTGTGTAGCGGTATTCTGCATGCACAGGATCAGTGTAGGAAATGCATTTCCTAACAGGGACTGAGGTCAACACAATTGAAGGCTGCTGGCCAGCTACAGCTCAGCAATACTCAGCGATACTCAGAGCTGGTTTTGAAATGCAACATGTAATTCCTTCTCTGCAGAGCCTGGTAAGCCTTAGTAATGTTCCCTGGTTCTGCCAATAAAGAGCTTTTCATAGGAGCCTTTCGAAGCCCCCTGAATTACATTAGGTAAGAGTATTACATGGGTGACATGCTCTGCACCTCCTTGAAAGATACCAACTTAATTACACGTTTTACTTTTCCCTGAGCTTACCACAGTAGTAGCTATAATAATAAACATGCTCTATTTAGTATTTAGTATATATTAGGCGTTTTGCTAAGTGACAGACCCTATATTAAATGCTAATAAACACTGTCGTATTTAGCCTCCACAATCCTAAGAGACAGAAATGGAGCACAATTTGAGGGGTGCAGTGAAAAATAGAAATGAGGGCCCCTTTGTTCAAAATTTATTAAGAATTTCTAGATTGGGACAGTAGAGCATTCAATCAAGTGTGGGTCTTTCCGAGTGAGTATGGGACCCTATGAGAAGGCACAGGTCTCAGGCCCATGAAGCCAGCCCAGCCAGTAGCAAGAAACTGCATTTTGCAATGATGACGTGGAGCTGATCAGGGTCAGCTGCTTGTGGGAGGTTGTACGTCTAACTTTGGAGGAGCTGAGGTCTGAACCGTGGCCACCTCACTCATCAGCTCTCTGTTGTTACATCACAAAAAGCACCTGGTGTCAGCAGGTCATTCCCTGGAAGACCCACGTTCCATGGGCACCTTCACATTTTCATAAGAAATTCCCTAAGGTAAGCCCTAAGGTAGACATGCAAAGTGGGTCCTGATGATGGCCCAGGGCTCCGTCTCAGTTTCCCTCAAAGCCGCCAAGTATAGCTTGCTAGTGAAGATGCTGGCAGAGAACCCAAGATTTAATGTCCACTTGATCGTGGCGTCATTATTCTTGATGAGCATTGCGAGTGACTCGACTTGAGGCGTGTTTCTGTGTTCGCTTCTTCGTATTTCTGGCCGACACAGAATCAAAAGCGAGATCTCCAAAAGATGCATGAAGAGGTTGATCATGTCCAATTCAGGAGATGCCTTGACCACTGAAGATGCATATTTAATGACGCTGCGAGATTCACAGCATGCAAAGAGTAGTTATATTAACAGTAATCAGGCATGAGATGGTTACCATTACAAGGTACGTCATAGCTGTCAAAAGTTCCCGTGTCTCGTCATCAGTAGCTCATTAGGCTCAGCTAAGAATAAGAAATATCAAATTTGGATTTTAAATCTGACCGCGAAGTCTTTTTCTGACTTTTGCACGGACAAGGACACGCTCATTCCTGGTCTGTTTGAACTCACCATCCCGGGGGTTTAGCACGTCTGATGTGGTTGCATTAATGGTGAGTGTTATCCCTAATTGTGAAACTGTGCTGCAATGGAGTGATTATGTTGACTTTGATTTCAACTCTTCAGCAGAGAGAACAGTTTTTATTTATCTCTATCGAAGCACTTTTCTTATAGTAGGAGTTTGTTAAGTGTTTGCTGAATTATTCTGTAAATGTCCACTTTCTGTTAGTTCTGGGGTGAGAGCTTCTCTCAGAAGCCAGTATGTCTTTGAGCCTCACTACTTGAGTATTCGAAGCTAGAGGACAGAAACGTTGGTGTGTGATACGTCTCTGCAAGCAACGCCTTCTCTGCAGCCTTGTGATTAGGAAGGAACAATTTAGGGCCTCCTCGGCCCAGTGATCCTTGTCCACTGCAGACATCAAGTTCCTAAGGGAGAAGTTGACGCTATCTGCAACTAACCAACATTTACCATGTTTCTTTACACTGATTTTGTCGTGACGTGGCTACGTTAATATGTTCTATAAGGAAACAGAAACCAGCTACAGCAGAAAGGTTCAGAGCCTCAAACCGATCTCTGCTGTTAGGATTCATCACTTGCACAATAGCCACAGAGGAACTCTGTCTCCTCTGAGACAGTGGAAGTGACAATAAATGCGTCATAATTCTAACAGGCTTAAGTGACAATTTGCGGAGATACTATTCAAACACCAATGTTCCTGGCATTTTAATAATCGCCATTGTGACTGGTGTGAGATGGTATCTCATTGTGGTTTTGATTTGCGCTTCCCTAATGCATGTTGATCTTGAGCTTGTCTTCATGTTTACTGGCTGCATAAATGTCTTCTTTTGAGAAGGGTCTGTTTATATCCTTTGCTCACTTTTTGATGGGGTTTGCTTTCTTCCTGTAAACTTGTTTAAGTTCCTTGTAGATTCTGGATATTAGACCATTGTCAGACGGTTGCAAGATTTTTCTCCTATTCTGTAGGTTGCCTGTTCTCTGCTAAGAGGGAGTTGAGCAATGGATGCAGAGAGGGGAACAGCACACATTGGGGCCTGTTGGGGGTGGGGGGCAAGGAGACGGATGCATTAGGACAAATACCTAAAGCATATGGGGTTTAAAACCTGTATGATGAGTGGATGGGTGCAGCAAACCACCATGGCACGTGTATACCTATATAACAAACCTGCACATTCTGCACATGTACCCCAGAACTTAAAGTAAGAAAAAAAATTACAAAAAAAAATACCAATGTTCTTATTTAAAGTAATTTTTATGCATCTGCCTCTGAGAGGATGCAGAGAGATCACAAAGCATCCTTACCACCCTCCCTCCCATCCTCCAACCAAGCCTCTGAATGAGTGGACTTCTCAGATGTAGGACTAAGCAAGGTTTTGGTCTACCTATTATTTTATAAGTAGGAAAGTGTCTGAGGGCAGCTAGTGAGTAAGCAGTAAATCAAGAGGAGAACTCATGGGACCTAAATTCTAGTTTAGTAGATGTGTTTCCTGATTGAAGTGGGTCAAATTTGGTCTCTGATACAAATAAATAAATAACGTTAAAAGCCAAGGACAGTGGGACAATTATAACTTGTTTACATGCTAATTACTAAACTATTTTGTCCGAATCATAATGACAAGTTTACTTAGTGATATGATTTGACTTTGTGTCCTCACCGACGTCTCATGTTGAATTGTAACACCGACACTGGTGGGCTGCTGGTGGGAGGTGATTGCATCATGGGCGAATTTCCCCCTTTGCTGTTCTCATGATGATCTGCTTGTTTAGAAGTGTTAGCTGGCCAGGCGAGCTGGCTCATGTCTGTAATCCCAGCACTTTGGGATGCTGAAGCAGGTGGATCAGTTGAGGCTCGGAGTTCAAGACCAGCCTGGCCAACATGGCGAAACCCAGTCTCTACTAAAAATACAAAAAAATTAGCTGTGCATGATGGAATACACCTGTAATTCCAGCTACTGGGTAAGCTGAGGCATGAGAATTGCTTGAACCTGATGGGGAAAGAGGTTGCAGTCAGCCAAGATGGTGTCACCGCACTCTGGCCTGGGTGACAGAGTGAGAAAGTGTGTACCACGTCCCCCTTCGCCCTCTCTCCTGATCCACCAAGGGAAGATGTACCTGCTTCCCCTTTACCTTTACCACAGCTGAAAATTTCCCAAGGTCTCCCCCGCCATGCTGGTTGTGGGGAACTCTGAGTCAATTAAACCTCTTTTTTTCACAAATTACCCAGTCTAAGGTAGTTCTTTATTGCAGAGTGAGAATGGACTAATACCCCTCACCAGGACATTTTTACAAACAGGTGATGTGAGGACACTCAGCACTCCACTCCTGGGCTGTGTCATCTTAGCTCAGGGTGGTTTCTCTGAGGGCTGGGCGGTCTGCAGAGAGCATGACATCAGCCTGTGTCCATCTCCTTCCCAGGTCCTTTGGTCCAGTTCTTCATGTGGCCACCAAGGAGCAAAGCTGAGAGCAGACAGCCCCAGGCCTTGTCACCTCCTGCAGGCCAGAAAACAGTGCTGCTTCTCCTGGTCATCCCAGACAGCGGACATGCATCCCGCAGGTGGTTGTGCAGTTGATGGGAGACTCCACCTCCCCTGCTCCCCTGCTGGCTCTGAGGAGAAGGCGGGAACCTGGGCTGGTTTTTCCCAGGGCAAGTTTAATGTGTGAATCCCCCACCATGTGGTGAAAGCCACCAGCTCTCAGCCTTGTTTGCTTTCTGAACTGAAGTAAATAACTCAAGTCCGGGAGGAGAATTGCTTGAACCTGGGAGGCGGAGGTTGCGGTGAGCCGAGATCACGTCATTGCACTCCAGCCTGGGTAACAAGAGCGAAACTCCGTCTCAAAAAAAAAAAAACAAAACAAAACAAAACAAAAAAAAAAACTCAAGTCCTCAATTTTTTATTTTTGTGGTTAATCCTGTTTTCAGACATATCACAGACATGGATGAAATGTCATATTTCTCAGACATCAAGTTAAAAATCGATAGTGACCACAGTCATGAAAGAACATTCAGCCTAAGAGAAAAGGGATTACACACAGGGAAGAGAACGACCGTGAGACCTGCCAGCTGGAGTTAGGTGGGAGAGGGGTGGTGATGGGGGTGGGATAAGGGTGGTGATGGGGTGGGAGAGGGGTGGTGATGGGGGTGGGAGAGGGGTGGTGATGGGGTGGGAGAGGGGTGGCGATGGGGGTGGGAGAGGGGTGGTGATGGGGTGGGAGAGGGGTGGTAACATAGTCTGGGCCCAGCACTGAGCCACGGGGAAGTTCCAGTCCTGAGGAAATGAGAGCAAAAGCACTGTGCTGTCAACGCGTGGGGTGTCCAGTCAGAAGCCTTGGCTTTGAACACACACTGTGTTATCAATATTTTAGTGAACCAGGCGAGTGTCTCCACTATCTGTAAAACTCAGCTTTCTCATGTGTAAATGAAGACAATGTTTTGGGCAGAGTAGTTTGGAAGATTGAGAACCACACACATGTGGCGTGGCTGACATGCTTGCGTCTCCGCTGGGGCCTGGCGGCTTGCTCTGACGTGGTCTGGGCACCCACGTGCTTCCTGGACCAGCCAGTCTTGCGCTCGTCCCTGTCTGCTCCGTAGCCAAGGAGCACTGTCCTTGGGTGTGGGGCAGAACCTCCCTTAGGGTAGAGTGGTGTGATTTATGCCAAACCCAATTGCCCAGGTAGAGCTGGCCCTGAGCCCAGCTGCACAGGGAGCAGGTGGCCTGGTGGGGAGCTCATTGGTCTGGAGGGCATCTGTCCAGGGTGAATGGGAGGCTGAGTCCCCCAGAGCAGAAGTCAGGACCTGAAGACATCAGCAAATGCCTCTGACGCTAACCCCAGTCAGCCCCAGCTTTTCAGTGGATGCTTTGATGGGGATTCCTTTTATATTTAGAGCACGTTAAGTTTTCTGCTATGGTTTCGACAGCGTGCAAGGCACTCATTGTAGAATTTTAGCCAAGCACAGGCAGTAGCCGTCCATAGACTATGGATACCAGGGCTGTTGAAATGGGCGTCTTGCTGCCTACAAGCAATTTACTGTAAGGGATAAAAATTATGCTTATAATCTTGCACACTACTCGGATTTCTGTAGGCCCCAGTAGCAAGGTGATGCGGAAAGTCTCCCAAGAAGAACAAAGCATCACCTTCCATGGGCGTGGTTTCTCGGGTGCACAGAGCCCTGAGGCCGAGGCACTCCCTCTGAGTCCCAGGGTGCATGGAGAACCCTCCCCTGGGTACCAGCTCTGCTCTTCCTCTTCTGCACAAAACAGTGGGTCTCAGGTACCTGCCTCTGGGTTCCAGGCCATCCCAGCACAGGTCTGTGAGCCTGGACATGCTGTCCCTGCCCTTCTGAATGTTGCTCAGGGCCGTCTCTGCTGGTTCTGCTCCTAAGACAAACATCGGTTGTAGCTGTTTTGTTTTTCTGATGACATCCTGAGCCCAGGACAACCTGCCCCCAGAATCCCCCATGACTGGGTTCTTCTTCCTTGCAGCCTGGTTTGCGTGTCTCATTAGGAATCAGGCCACTCAGTGCTATTAATTTTACTTGCTTTTTCTGGCAGAGCCTTTGCCACAGAAGTTGGTCACGAGTCAGTGAAAATTAGGAAATTTGACCCACAAAGCGGAAGTCTGCTCAAACCATGCTTTCCTCCTCCAAATTCCTTTGTTGTTTAACCAAGTCTCAACTCTGATTTTTAGCAGGACTACACTGAGGCTTCTCTTGTTTCCCCAAGTCTTATAAATACAGCCCTGAGATCAGGAGTTCTCAAATTAGAATCTTCAGACTCTCTGCACAATAAAAATTAACAAAAAAGATTTTCTTTTAAAATTTTGTGTTTTCATTTCAGTGAGAGTCCAGTAAAATTGCTTTTACCCATCACGAAGGCTAATCACTTTGCAAGAGGTAATCTGCAATGCAAATGTACCTATTTTTCCCTTCTGGGATGTATTTTTAGCTTCTTAGGTCAGTGTTCGTCAAAATGGAACCTAAAAATATATTCTGAGAATAACATATTTTCCATTAAAGTGGCCTCTGCATTGCTCAGGTTTGAGGGACTGGGCTTCCGAGAGGGGCTGGCATTGCCAGTTCATGGAGGCTGCCTGATGGGATTTGGAGCATGTGGGGAGCAAGGCCCTCCCTGCAGGGCATCCCCACGTAGCCCCTCTCTGCTTGGGTGGCACTGGGAGGCTCTTGAAGGGAAAGTGCCAGGGTTGCTTCTCCCCAGAGACGCCAGTTCTGCTCTTTGAAGCCAAACAAGATCTCTCTTCACAGGACAGCTTTGCCTGAATTTGTAGATAGCTTTCACACATCTTTGCTCCCAAATCAACAAGGATTTTCCCAGGTACCACCTAGGTGATTATTCTGTCAGCATTTCTCACATGATACCGAGTCAGGAGGCTTTACCGTCCTCACCCTTCTGTGTGTGGGAGCCTGCTTTCTCATCAGCTTTGTTAGACTGCATCTCATGTGGGGGGCTGCTGTTCAAGGACAATCTGCTCTAAGTTGAGGCTGTGATTCTTGCACGTGTTTCCAAGCACACCCCTTCTTCCTATCTCTATTGCCACCCCAAAGTCACTTCCCTCGGACAAGGATGGTGGCGTCTCAGTCATCACTCTGCACGCCCCATTTGACCACCTCGAGAGTTCTGTGTCTTCATACAACAGTAAGAATGATCATTGGAAACTATGCTTTCCATAATGGCTTTATGTTAAAATAATTTCTTAACCTTCATTGGCTCTTGGGAAGATGTCCAGATCACTTAATATCACTGACAAAACCTCAAACTCATGGTCCACCTCTCTCTCCAACTTCGCCCCCCCAGCCTTGCCATCACCTGAGGTTCAAGATCCGTGGCCCCTCCTGACAGCTGAGCATACGAAGCTCAGCGCCCCGCGTTTCCGGCATTTGAGGGGCTCTGCTGTTCCCGGCTTTCCTCACCGTCCTTTCCGTTTCCACGAGACTTGCTCCTGCATACCTCAGGTGCAAAGCTGCGCCAAGAGGCCTTTCCTAATCTCTAAACCAAGAGAGGCTCCTTTATGGGATTCTGGCTAATTACCAGTCAAACGTCCACCTTTGCAGCCCGCCTGTACGCTTGGCAGCAGCAGGGACCGTAGCCCTTCCTATGGCTGCACGTTTGTCACCTGCACGCTGTCTGGGGCACAGTTGCCTCATACGCATTTGCCTTGTGAGGGAACCGTCAGTGCCACGGAGCAGTTCTCAGCTCTTCCTCTGTTAAGCGATTTGGATACCATGGTGACTAAGAAGTCTGCTGTGATCCCTGGGGTTTACGTAATTATTTTGTACTCCTGAGCCTTCAAGGAGTATAATATTAGCTTTACTAAGCCCAGGTGGTTGTGTTGTTTAAATGTGATTTCATCTTTTATTATTTTAACTTACAAATTGCTCAGTGGATCATATTTGAAAAGAGTACCCACAATGTGCCTTCTAGAGCAGTATCTTTGTAAAAATTTTGAAAGCAAGGGGAAATGTTGAAGTAAAATTTTCACATTTTCTAACAATGTCTGTTTTGACTGGAAGCTCTGCTGCATAATTTTATGTCAAACAGAATAAAAGTAATATTTTTTTCCTGGTAGTGCTTTATAGTTAGATTGTAGGGAATCTTCATAAAATATGCCAACCATGCACCTTTGATTCAATATTCATATATTCTCCCACATATGGAATTTCAAGGCCATGTTTAAGGGGAATGAAACGAGGCCTCATAAAGAATGGCAGCTTATGCAGCTTACTTTTAAAAAGAGGCTCTAAGGAACTTTTAGCTTTTTCAAACTTCAGATTTTAACTCCAAATCCACTAGAGCCCAAATACCCACCTTAGTCTCTAAATCCTCATTTGCTTTTGGTTAAGGATGATTCCACTAACACATTTTTTACAAGTAATATACATGATCATACATATTTCCCTACACAAACTCCCTGTTGATTGGAATGATAAATATTTCCAATGGATCAATTTTCAATGGTGAAAGAAATTTGTCATTTGCATGGGTTTGTCATTTGCACAGGAGAAAGTTTTCTTGAACTTAGAAGCATCACTGGTTCCTTTTGGGAGGAAATTAAATTTCAGAAAAGGCTGATACTAGAGGAACTGAGAATTGAATAAAATTGTCAGTCATACCTAATACGTTTTGGGGGGACAGAACCAGGAGTAATTTGATTTAAAGATCTGAGGAGGAGCTCCCAGGCTGCACGTGAGATGGACATATTCCGAAGGCCCATGTGAATATACACACCTGTATTCCGGAAAGAGAAACCTATGCATGCATTAGTGAAAACCAAGCTAGTAGCATGGAAGAGCCAGCTTTTAATGAGCAGCGAGTAGGGTAGGAAGCATGAGACAGGTGCGCTCTGGCTGGGTTGTTGGGAGCTGGTAAGTCCACAGGCAGGGTTCATGCGGTACCCCATTGAGTAACGTTGGCGTGCTGGCCTTGGGCAGCCAGAGTTGGCGTTGATGGGTAGGTGTCGTCAACAGAAAGAATGAATAATCATGCTGTGAGATACTCTCTCCTCTCACAACTTTGCTCAGAGCTGGACACGAGGATTGGCGTTTGGTATGAAACACCATTCAAGAGTTTTACCCCCAATTTATGCCATATGTGCAAACACAAGCAGAAGAAGAAACGAAAATATTTAATATAGGATCTTCAAGAATAATTCAGGTATTTAAATAAATGGGATAGATACTTTTTGCAAGCTTCTTAATTGTAAACAATAAAAAAGTTTTAAATAAAGTTTGTTTCCCATCTTGGTGTATGTAAGCATAAAATTCATGTGTGCCTGTCTGGCTGTCTGTTAGCAAGAAAGGTATTGAGTTCCTCTCCTTTAACAGGTGGATATCAATATGTTTTTATTTATCAGTGGATTCATTTAATTCCTGGATATGACAGTTCTCATATATTTTTATAAGCTGATTTCTGTGCTATCATAAATTCCAAGTCAACCTTTCTATACCCAAAAGAGCATTTAAAAGGTATCTTAACAAATCATTCAGCTATGACGAGGGCTTTATCTGAGCTCCTGGAGACACAAACACATCGATCCTGGAAAGATGCTGATTTATCTGGCACTTTAGGAAGCACCAATGGGAAAGAACTGACTTTAAAAGTGAGTTGAGTACGTTTAACAGTATTGTCTGGTGTGTCTGAAGCTGGAGTTATTTAGGTTTTATTTTTTCAGACACCAAATAAACTCACCTACTTAGTGTTAATTTATCTTAAAAAATAACAATTTTCATCTCTAATTAATGCCTCACTTAACCCAAGCTGGACATTGAGCAAGATCCTCAAATATTACGTGATTTAGCTCTCGCGACACTAATGTGTAAAGGTCGGGTCATTCTGATTCTGTTAAAATGAACTGTGCTTTCCATTTCCCTTTCCTGTCAAGGAAGGCTCCTGACTGACTGTGTGGTCAGCGTAGGAGAGGCCGAGCAAGGATGGGGGCCATAACGTGGGGTTCTCTGGGAAGTAGGATGGCCTGGGCCTCGGGGACACATGCTGCTCTCCTGCTTGGCCGTTTTGTCATTGTTCTGTGTTTTTTGTTGTCTGTGTGTCTGTGTGTTTTCTTGTTTGCATTGGGCTCTGTGGGTATTTTTGTTTTGACTTGAGTGAAACTTTGGATTCACCAAAATGTCTGACAAATCCCCTACCCTCCACCCCCCACCCCCCACCCCAACCTCCGGGAGGCAGAGGTTACAGTGACCCAAGATTGTGCTATTTGCACTCCAGCCTGAGCAACAAGAGCAAAACTTCGCCAAAAAAAAAAGATAAAGTCCAAACAATTTTGTTAAATGATAGGTGAACAAGCATAAAGATAAGTGAAAAAGCATAAAGTTTCCCTGTATCATTGTAATTTTAATTATTTATTCATGGTTTTCAATTTCTCAATAAATTATTGTCTCTGTCTTCAATTTTAATGAAAAGAAATATCACTTTCTAGGGCAATGATCTTCAAATCTAAGTACTATAAGAACCCCTAGTCAGTTCGGAAATGTGTGAACAGACGCTGAGACCCTCACGGAGAAATGTCACTGCAATTGGTTTGATGGGCAGCCTCTGCATAGGTAGTTCTTTTATCTTTATTTTTATTTTATAGAGATGAGGTTTCTCCGTGTTGCCAAGGCTCGTCCTGAACTCCTGGGCTCAGGCAACCCTCCTACCTCGACATCTGGCAGTGGTGGGATTACAGGCATTGAGCCACTGTGCCCAGCCAGTTATAGGTAGCTCCTAAAAACTTCTTGAGTTTGAGGGTGTCTGGTACAGAAATGACCCAAATCTTGTGACTGACATAGGCAAAATTTAGTGGAAGCTTTAATTGGATCAAAGAGACATTTCAGTTTTCAAGCTGAGAGAGTTAATAAGCACTCACCTTAACAACACATGATTTGCTGTATAGTTTGGCTTTAAAATTGGGCAAAAATCATCCCTAGGAACATGAATTGGTGTAAGCATTGGCAATAAGTAATGACCATTTTTATGGTTTTCGTACAAAAGAAAATGAGGATTTGAAGATTGAGCTCTAAGCCATACTAGGAGAAGGGTAAGCATAAATATTGAGGCTGGTTTTCAATTTTAGCTGAACCAAAAGCATCTGAAAGCAATGCATTCTTTTTCTTCTCTTCTCTAACTTAAAACTGGACTGATTTTTTCATAGCTGATAAAATGAATGCTTGGAGTCTTCAACCCAGAGCTCCAACCAGGAGTCCAGAGTGCATTTTTTGAACTGCTTTATTAGACCCAGAAGGCCCCCTGAGATCTTTGTGGTTTGGAATGTCCTATTTTTTCCCCCCGAGTTACTTTGTATCTGACTTAGACAGTTACGGGTTTTAGCATGGGATTTTGCATACAGATTGGGCACTGCTTTGAAACCTCTTCTATGATGCATATTTCATGACTAGTATCCTCCAACCTCAAACCTCTCTGGAAAAAGAAAAGCTCTGTACCTTTTTGGGTTGATTATTAAACTGGAGATAGACAAATTACAGGAGCTGTCCCTTAATTTAATAAGAAACACTTTAAAAAATAGAACTTGGAATAATTGAAAATAGCATTGAACAATAAATAATAAAGTAGGAAATATCCAATTTTTAACTAAGAGCTTTTTAATGAGAACATTTCAGAAAGAATGACTTTAAAAACTGAAATTAAAAGAAATCACCTCATGTCGGGAGACACGGTGGACACATGTTCTTTTTCTTGGTGTGGGAGACGGTGAGAACTCACGCAGAAGGAGTTAGATTGGATGAGAACGTCTTCAGCTTAGCCCCTGATGATGGAAATAAGCTCTTTCCAGCAGAGAGGCACTAAGGACCAAGCAACGTGGGTCAGGAAGGGAAGAATTTGGGGTTGAGACCTGAATTCTTTACTATTAAATGCTGGCCCCTGTTTTATTGGTAGATAACTAATCCGTGTCCCATAAATTTGAGGACATTTGATCCCAATAATCACTCCCCCAGTTCTATTTCTGCCTACGATCCCAAAAGCAGATATTCCTGTGCTATCAGGGCACACCATGGAAAAGCTGACAGCCACAGACTTTATAACCTTTCTGCTCTTGTGTTACCCTCTGCCTGGTACTTCCTGTCTAAGAGATGACGTCACCTTCTCCTCCAACGTCTCACTTGGGAAAGCAGACCTGTTTTGTGAAAAACGTCAAGTGGCTCCTTTGAATAGCTTTGTCTACGGTAGATGTATCAGCATGAACATGGTCTTTCTAACTCGTTAAGATGATGACAGCAGCTTAGGAAGGTTTAAACTGACTCATTGTTCCTGACAAGGTCTGCAGACCAGGGTCTAAAGGAGTCAATGGAAAATATCCTTCTCTTATAGTTTCCCAAAGTTTAACACTTCTTTTGAGACTTGATTTTGCATTTTGTCGTGTTACATTTTATTTCTCTGAAATGAGCATTAGAAGTCAGACTCCGTGGCTCACCCCTGTAATCCCAGCATTTTGAGAGGCAGAGGAGCACAGATCACTTGAGGCCATGAATTTGAGACCAGCCTGGCCAACATGGTGAAACCCTGTCTCTTCAAAAAATACAAAAATTAGCTGGGCCTGGTGGTGGGCGCCTGTAATCCTAGCTACTTGGGAGGCTGAGGAAGGAGAATTGCTTGATCCTAGGAGGCAAAGGTTGCAGTGGACTGAGATTGCATCACTGGACTCCAGCCTGGGAGACAGAGGGAGACCCCATCTCAAAACAAACAAAAACATACAAACAAATAAATAAATGTACCGACCATTAGAATCTCTTCCTTATCAGTTTATTCAATATAGTTATCCTCCTGCCTTTAGATCTTGAGCTTGGAGCATATTTTAAATTTTTGCTATACTAATAAAAAACATCTTAGAACTACCTTTAACATTTTTCCTAGATGTAAAACTTTTCCTATGCTTAAAGTCTATTTTGTATTTAATTTTCCAAATTCATTAGATCCTTCAAAATTCTCATGAGGAATCCTGTTTCTTGGAAGAGCATGCTAATCTGAGATTAAAGGCAGAATTTTCAGAACAGAAACCATGTATTTTACAGAAACATTCTAATATTATAGGAACTACTTACTCCTGCTCTCATTACCCAGATAAATGGTATATATTGTCCTCATGATCTTTCTGCATCTCTTATCTGCATCGTGGAATAACCATGGGATGCCACTGTTCACAAAACAGGAAGTTCTTAACATCAAACGATCTTAATCAAAAGCTGGCAGAGGCCACAAGGCTGCTACAACCAACCATGTGCATCTCATTTTTACGTCTTGACATTATGTGGGGAGCTTTAAGTTAACTGTGATGAGCTCCGATCTGCCTCACAAGTAACTACAAAGTACTTCAGCCTGGCACCATCTGCTTACTTTCCGGCAGATCATCTTGGCCTAGGAAACTTCTACGTTTGCTGTCACGGAAGTTTTTTTCATAACTATACAATTGAAATAATCATTCCTTTTTTCCTTTTGCAATTCCAGTGTTTCTACTGTTTGATTTTTTTTAATGGGGTTCATCCCATCTGCACAGGGTGGCCCATGGTGAGGATATGTGGATGTGTGTTGAGCTTGTTGATAAAGAGGTTTAGATACCAAAGTAGAATTTCATGTTTTTATATTTTTTCTTTATAGAAATATAAAGGCGAAATAGAAAGACACTTTAAACAGCAGATTTGTCATGAATGTGCTGTTTAAATAGAGCATTTAAATAGAACATTTCTTTAAATAGTGTTTAATATTCTAATTTACATACTTAAAATTTAAATAGGATAATATTCTTTGAATAGAACATTTGTCATGAAAGGCTAAATAAAGACACTTTAAGTAGAACGTTTGTCATGAATGTGCCTTGTTTATAAAGCTGGGCTGAGAGTGGCCATGCACTTGGCTGGAGACTCTTCTTATGATAATTACTAGGGTCTTATACCTGGGAAAACCTGCAGTGTATTAAAGGAGTTCTTGTCCTTTGAAAGTGTGATGATATCGTAGAGAGACATTTTAACAAATAATTATGTTCACACAGGCACTTAAACATCAAAAGCAATCAGGAAATCTCCGCTGAAATGTAAAGGAAATGGCATAAAATTACAAACAACACAATATGCAATGAAATGTTGTCTATTTTATTCTGAGTCACCTAGGCCAATGTATTAAAAAGAGACGTTGTGTCAACCCTGGTAAAGGTTTGGTGACAGACGACCATGATCTTTACAGCATTCACCGACAATCGTCATTTATGTAACATATGGGCAAAGAAACATCTCAAGTTCATTCTAAATCTTTTGCAACATCTTTGAAAATCCACTTTTAATAAAAACTCAGTTTAAAATGGTGCCATTTTATGCTAAATTAATTGTGTTATTTCTTAGAACAAAGTTTTTACAATACTAGACAGCCCCATTAATGGGTTTTGTTTTGTTTTTGTGGAGTTTTGCTCTGTCACTGAGGCTGGAGTGCAGTGGCATGATCTCGGCTCACTGCAACCTCCACCTCCTGGGTTCAAGTGGTTCTCTGGCCTCAGCCTCCCGAGTAGCTGGGGCTGCAGGTGCCCACCACCATGCCCAGTTAATTTTTGTATTTTGAGTAGAGTCAGGGTTTTACCATGTTGGCCAGATTGGTCTCAAACTCCTGACCTCAGATGATCGGCCCGCCCTGGCCTCTCAAAGTGCTGGGATTACAGGTGTGAGTCACTGGCGCCGGGTCCAGTATTTTTAAAATATGAAGAAAAATGTCAAGTTCTATCTTTATGTGTTTTACAAAACAGCAAAACAAAAATAAAAATTCTGAATGTATTTTCATGGTGACGTAGAAGAATTCTATGCATGTCTAGCCTGTGTATATTTTTGTCCAACTAAAATCATAATCATCTAAAACATACAGGTCATTATTTGCTTCAAAAAGAGTACACATATGGAGGAAAAGTGCCTTCTGTATAACTTGATAGGGTGTTTTGTAATCTAAATTTTCAAGACTAAACATTCATTTTACGTTTCCCTTAGGTGGCACTGTGCTAAAATTGATAGAACAAATTCTCTCAGAGCTAATGTAAAGTGTTTTTTCTCTCCCAAGTCTCAGTTTATTTCATTAGTTTCTAAAACCCTGTTACTTAAGATATTTGGGTTGTTTTACAGCTTGGGGTGCCAGGGAAGCAGATGCTGTCTTCGCCGTTAGTCTTAGGATCTGGAATCAGCAGCCCTGGAAACCCCGAGGCAGGGGCTGCGGTCTGTGTCCCTTCCACAGGCGGAGACAATCAGGGTCGGCTTGGAAGAGATTTCCCCAAGGAAGTGCGCCAAGGACAATTCACTGTCTTGTCAGACAGGTAACAGGGCTTCAGCAAAGTCCTGAGGGAGAATGAAGGGTTTTGTGATCTCTAACATATTCCTTGGCTGAGACACCGGTCATCTCACTCAATTCTGGTCTGCTGGTTGGGAACTCGGGCAGTGAGTCCAAGGCGGGACTCCCGAGCAGTGACTGTCATCCAGTCACCCCAGACATCTCAGGAAAGCATGGACCTCGGTGCCTTAGGAAAGGCACCAACAGCGACAGCCACAGCCAGCCTGGACGGGGCCCCTGGAGCATGGGATCTTGAACGCAAATCTTCAGGGCTGAAGCCCACTTCCCTCAAAGGCGTCAAGTGTGGCTGAGAGTAACAGAACATCACGTTGAAGAGATGGTGCTGTCATTAGGGACACACCCGTACAAAAGCACATGGTGATTGATTGCATGGATAGCCCATCTCAAAGGCATGATATAGTTTCTGCTTTGGCATATGATGCTGTGGGATTAACATGATTAACATGGTCCATTATGTGTGATTTTAGATGTAGGAGAAAATGTTTTGTTTAAAGATGCAAATTTATAAAAATAGCCAAATTAGAGACAGGGACTTGAATTCTAGGTCATTTAAAATACTAGTTAAACCTTTACGTGGCTGAAATGTATTTTTAATACTGGGTCCCATTTTTTTGCCTATGAAATGATTTCGCTTAGAAATCTCTTTGGCACTTATTTAAATAATCTACTTGTTGGATAAATATATGTTCCATAATATATAGTTGAAAGAGTTTATTATGGCAATTAGATCTGCAAAAGACATTAAAAAAATACAGTTAGTCTACAGTAGATAAAATACTACTAATGATTTCACATTTCCCCTACAAAATAATTCATCTAAAACCCAAGTTTGGTATGTATTTCATCCATGTGAGTGTAGGGAACCCCCTGATGTCTTTGGGCCATGAAACCGCAAGAATGAAAGGGCTGGAAAACCCCCCACTCCCAGCCCCCATGTGTCTGTTCCTGGCAGGTGGTGTTGGGCATGAATTACGGCACCCCAGCTCTTCTCGAACATAACTCAGGCTGTGGGAACCCTGGGAACAAGTCAGCATTGGGGTGATCCAGAAGCCCACTTGGATCCAGAGTCATTGTGGAATACGAGCCACGCCCTTTGCCACGGATGTAGAATGAGTTCTGGTGTCATCACACCCTGGGTGCTGGATGGGTATTCTCATTGTCAACTCAGCAGAGACCAGGCAGGGAGAGCCACCGTTCCCATCAGGCACCTCTTCACGGTCTTTGGCTGGGCTGCAGGATTCTGCGCAGAGAAGTAAAAGTTCCAAGTGGCTCTCACGGTGTTCACTTTCCAGTGACTGTTCCTTTCCCCGTTCCATACATATTTTCCAGCTGTGGTGTGCAAATGGATGGACGGGAAGCTGCAGAACTCTCAGCCTGGTTTGTGCCTGCAGCTAAAAGACCACAGGCCTGTAGCACCTAGCCCTGTTCCGAGACTCACTGCCTGGGAACCTGCATTTCTGTCAGCTCTCCTGGCCACTCACATGCACGGTGCAGCCTGAGCAGCCCTGTCTGGTGTGTGTTATCCAACCTGCCGATTCTTCCTGCCAAAGAAGGGGCGAAATGTCACTTGCAGAGCTGCAATTTGCTCTGCTTATCTCTTTTTGAGGAGAAAATAGGTGAAGGCCGTGGTGGCAGGGAGAGGTCATATGGTTTATAGCTAATTCACCCAGGGAAAGTGAGTGTATTCCGTAATTAATCACATCCCAAGTTTGCCCATTATCCTGATCTTTCTCCTTGGATTTCTTTATAGCCCCTGGCCTTTGTCCATTTTGTGGCTCCTTAACTACCCAGCCAGAGGTGGGTGAGATGAAGATGGGAGATGAGAGGCTTTCAGATCGACCTCTTTTACTATTTCCTAGGAAGCTCTTGAAGATTGCTTGAGGAGTGAATGCTGAGAGAAATAGTTGGAATGCATTAGTGGGTGGCTCGTGCCACAATTAATCTGAGTCCTGTCCCATTAATGCTACTAATTGGCTACCCCGAGAGGAAAATATCCCGCAGCTTCAGGGGGTGGAAAAGTGACCCTTCCGTGATGTTAGCAGCCAAGATCCTTAACTGCTTCCTTTTCGATTTGCTTTTTCTCAGACCAATCAGACAAATGATATTGCTGTGAATTACCTTCGGCTTGGGCTGTTGGAATCAGCCCAATAATAATGAGCCCAATATGTTGCTCCCCCAATAATAATATTTTGGAAAGCCCCCAAAGCCTCTGTAATTGGGGAATTTAACAAAGGTTCTGTCACGAATTCTTTGTTTCTTCTCTCTTCTCTCTCCCATTCCTATCCCTGTTAGAGCTCAGGAAAGGATCCACGAAAACGCTGCAGGAGAACACTGGTAAAGTGGTCTTCACTGGGGGGCAGCTCAGGAGCTTGGAGCAGGAGGCATAGGTCCTCTGAGTCATCACAGCACAGGGCGCTGAACCCCCTGGAGCAGTGCTCAGCTCCTTCCATGTGAGCGCACATGGAAAATAATCTCACTGTCCCAGCTGCAGCTCTCCCGCCCTACGATCCATAGCCCAACACAGTGGGCCATGGCGGCCTTGCAGTGTTTGTTTTTCATTGTGCTTCCCTTGGATTCCGCATTTTGGTCTCCATTATCCTACTCCCTCCCTACTTCAGACAGTGGTGTGAGACAAAAGGACACCACTTTGTATCACTGGAAACCCAGCCAGTAGCTCATCAGTTCGTCTTCCGGGCAGGTTGCAGCAATCCTGGCTGGCCTGATGGTGAGGCCTGTGAGCTGGCATGAGCGGCACTGAGAAGCAGACCTCACCACTGGGCGGTGTGCAGCCACCCATTCTGGCTGAAACTTGTGTGTGTTCTTGTGATCTAATGACCCAGGGAAAAAATAAAACCAGACCAAAACCAACCAACCCTCTCTGCCAGGATAACAAAAAGAACGCCCCAAATTTATGTATTATTTTACTGTTTTTTTTTTTTTTTTTTGAGACATGGTCTCGCTCTGTCAGCCAGGCTGGAGTGCAGTGATGCCATCATGGCTCACTGCAGCCTCAACCTCCCAGGCTCAAGCCATCCTCCTGCCTCAATCTCCTGAGTAGCTGGGACTACACGTGTGAACCACCACACCCGGCTAATTTTTTGTATCTTTTGTAGAAACTGGGTTTTGTCATGTTATCTAAGCTGGTCTTGATTTCCTGGCTTCGATCTGCCTGCCTTAAGAGCCTCCCGGAGTGCTGGGATTACAGGTGTGAGCCACTGTGTCTGGTCAGAATGTCCCAGATTTATTTAAGGAAATCTGTTTGCCGTTAAAAAAATATTGGTCCAGGAAATTACACACATTGGGTATGACACCTTGAAAGCAGGATATTCTCTCTGTCTTGTCTCAGGTGTCTTTCAGACGTCCCTTTATTGTCTAAACTTCTGACGACTTGTGCTCAGTCTCTGGCAATCTTGAGAAGAACTCTTCTCTGCATGCAAAGTCACATATTTGTAACGCAAACGAAATGAGCAATCTTTTGGGATGCCTTTCTGGGTGTATAAAAAGCCCATTATGTTGCCTGTTTTGATGTCCTTATCAGGCACACAAAGCAGAAACAACTTTCTAAACAAAACTCAGCTACTTGAGATGCTGTATGTTCCATATTTCCACACTTCCTTTTTGTTAGCTACATTATATCTTATAGCAAATTCATCTCTCGGCCCTTTGTTCACAGAGCGATGCCGAACATTTTAGTCCCTGTGATGATAATAGTGATTATCAGTTACACAGAGCCTTGCCTCACCAAAGCCCTTGGCAGTCATCAATTAGCTAATTCAAACTGCATCCCTGTGAGAGGGCTGCTCCCGAGAATATTATAACACACAACCATTATGTGCTGACCTTTGACTTTGCTATGAGAAGGACTAGATTGATGGCCGAATTTACAGGCTGGCATAATTTGCATTCATCCTAATAGATGCTCCAGCGAATGTATCTTTCCAAGTTAAATATAATTAATAAATACACATTTCAAAGTAGTTTATATACATTTCTGTGACTTCATAACCAAACAGATATTTCTTCTGCATCATTGCACACTGTCTTACCCATTTCATATTGCACATGTATACTCCAGAACCTTCCCTAAGTTCCTGCTTTGAGCCAGCACAAAGCTGGCCTAGGATCTCTGAATACAAATCTAGGAGAAACACAACTCTGTCCTCAAGAAATTCACTCTCCAATTTTGATACATGTAGACCAATGGTTATAATACAACCTACGCATTCCACACAAAAGTTACGTAAAAAGCACAGTAGGGACCCTGGCGTGCAATCAGTAGGACATGACATTTTCACGTCAAGTGGTTGGGTCATGTTCACTGTACCCTCTGGCGCCACCAGCAGGCAATAGAAGCAAACAACACATCAAAACTCAGAGTCCCAGGAGAGCAGGACTTTCATGGGAATTTTATGTATTAGAAACAATATGAGAACAGAAGAAACCTGAAAGTTAATGAGAGAAGTGCATATCTTCAGATGTGAGGAAAAGAGCAAGACCCAACCCTATAAAAGTTGGAAGAAGGCGACAGCAGTGACAAAGGCTTTGAAGCTTCATCAACAGCAGAGATAAAGCAAGGCGTTAACAGAGCTGTACGGTTTTAAAAAGATAGACAAAAGAGCATGATTTTGGCAATGTTGATCGAGTTGAAAAAGAGAAAAGAAAATTGATAATAGAGAATAACATGTTGGCATAATCACGATTGTATGAGATATCAAAATCAGGAAATATTAAAAATTTTGTTAGTTTTTAGTAATCCAAGATAAATGCTCTGTAAATCTCAGATAAAATGCAAATCTTATAAAAGTGGAAAAATTATTAAATCATACACCTTGCCAAAAGTGACTTAAGAGAGGAGAGGTCTGAATAATTTTATCAAGGAAATTGAGTTAGTAGTTTAAAAAATTGCCCCAGGGATTTTCCAGTCTCAGATAACTTTACTGGTGAGTGCCACCACTCAGATAATTACATGAATGACTTCTACCAAGATTCTAAAGACAGTTTGTATGAGTCCGTTCTCACATTGCTATGAAAAGATACCCAAAATACCCAAAACTGGATAATTCATAAAGAAAAGAGGTTTACTTGACTCACAGTTCTAAGAAGCCTCAGGAAACTTACAATCATGGCAGAAGGCACCTCTTCACAGGTTGGCAGGAGAGAGACTGAGTGCCAGCAGGGGAAATGCCAGACACTTATAAAACCGTCAGATCTTGTGAGAACTCATTATCAGAAGAACAGCATGTGGGAAACCACCACCATGATTCACTTAGCTCCCACCAGGTTCTCCTATGACACTAGGGGATTATAATTCAAGATGAGATTTGGATGGGGACACAGCCAAACCATATCAGAGTTTCAATTTTACACAAGCAGAAAAAAAAAACAAAACAGAAAGAGGGGGCATTTTATTGACCTAATTTATTGAGCAATGCAATCTCCATGCCAAACACACAGGACAGTAGCAGAAAAGAAAATGGCAGGACAGTCTTAATGATACATGCAATTCTAAAACCATAAGCAAAGTGTTAGCCAGGAAAATCAACATCATATTACAGATATGCACATTTCCAAGTTGGTTTGGTTCTCTAATGTAAAGATGGACAAGTAATAGAAAACATGTAAAAGTTATTCAGCTCAATCACAGATCAAAGAAAACATTTGATTGTCTCAATTGATTCAGAAGCTTTCACAAAATGTGACGCTTATTAATAAAAGAGAACTTCTAGTATAAGAAGATTTTCTTAACCTCATAAGAGATAGCTACAGAAGTCCTACAATAAAAACAGTCTTGAGAGAAAATATAGATGGATTTATTTATGTAGAAAAGACAAACAAGAATGTCTGCTTTCATGGTAACCATGTGACATTTTATTAGAGGTCCTAGCAAGTGTTATTGCAAATGAACAGCAATCATAAAATATAACTAAAAAATATCACTTCTATGAGCAACAATATTATCATATATACAGGCATAAAATTAATGATTCATGTGCAAAACTATACAAAAATGTGACAAACATTTATTAAAAATTATTAAAGATTATCTTCATACAGACATTCCACCTCCATGAGTAGTAGTCAATATTAAAGTGCTTTCAAGTGTACTCCCAACAATCTACAGGTTAATTGTAATTCCAAAATCCAAGCTGTGCTTTCTACATAGATGTTGAGGGGGTTTTAATATTTACAAGGAGTAAAAGGTTAAAAATAACCAAGATAATATTGATAAGGTGAATAATGCAGAGAGACTCACAATACCCGTCACGAAGCTAAAATAGTTAAGTAAGAGAGGACTGACATCAGGGACAGGAAGTCCTGCAATGTTTGCAGGTGTTTGCAGTCATCCCTCACAGGGTTAAAGATATGGCTCACTCCTACATGTGTAGTCCAGAGACAGGAAACACAGGTCCACACAAAAAACTTGTACAAACATGTTCAGGAGCAGCAATAGTCATAACAGCCAAAAAGTGGAAATAACCCAAATGCTCAGCAGACAATGAATGGATCAGTAAACCATGTTTCTTTTCCAGGTAGGAAAATGTTCTATAATTCGTAGTGGTGAGGGATGCATAATTCTGTGAATGTACTAGCAACCATTCAACTGTACACCATACATAGGTGAACTGTATGAAATGTGAATTTCCTTCTTAATAAGGCTGTGAAAACAAAACAAAACAAAGACCAACTCAGCAAAACCAACCAACCGACCGATCGACTGATGACCGACTGACGACCGACCGACCGACTGACCGACCAACTAACCAATAAACAACAAGATCGCGAGGGCAAATGTAAGTAAAACCAAGGTGGTATGCACAAGATGGGTGAAGAAGAAAGAGTGCCTCCATGAACTGCATTGTTGCAGGGGAGAAAGGGATACTGATGGCCTCAAGTTTTTAGCTATGGCTTTGGCAAAACAGCACCCATAGGTGATGTGAAAACAAACCCCAGAGTCATTATTTTGAGGGATTCAAATAGGAAATTTCTTCAAAGAACCTTGATAATTAAGAAGAAAGCCTGATGGGATTATCTGAAATTTACAAATTCTGATGGGAATGCTGATTCCTATTGTTAGTATAATTTGTTAGAATAGTCCAATTTCCAAGGATTTTGTTGGTTATGGCTTTCCTTATTTCTGTTTAGAACAAATTACATTTCTCCTTAAATCTTGGCTTTTTAAAAGAATAGTAGCTCCAAGGAAACTTAATTTTGACTCGTTTTAAATCTCCTAGACAGCAATCCTTCTTACTTTGCCTTCTATCTGCACCAATTTCCAGGTAAAATACAGGCGAGTAAATCCTAGAATTTGCATTCATTTGTAGAAATAGCTGGGATTTAATGTAAACTAACATATGGATAAATTTGAACATAATGCAATTTTGCACTGATAAAATCTCCTCATAGTGCCATATTCTCGCTGTAATGATACCAGGGCATAATATGATATTGCAGTTTCTAGTAATATGTATTGGATAATTGTGCTTTCCAGAAAAATTCTACCTTATTCCAATAAGGTATTTCCCTATTAAGGAAATTTAGAAGTGAGCATGCTTTATATGCTAACTGATATGGATCAACTTTTAAACATGAATATTTGAAAAACAAATTTCTGTACACAAAACCCTGTTTTTTCAAGCTCTCACATTGTAGAAATACAGCAACATTGTAGTTGCAGTGCTATTGAAAAGGAAGTTTTGACTTTCTGTGACAAAATTTTTTGTATCACATGTAGTTGTCTTCTGAAAGAGAGCTTTATAAGAAATTTGTGCTTGTATTTGTAGATCAAATGAGAAAAATCCTTAAGCAAAATTATCAGTGTTATTATTTGTGATAGCCAAGGGAAATCAAATAGAACTACCATTTGACCTTGCAATCCCACTTCTAGGTATCTACCCAAAATAACCATTTTACCAAAAATACACATGCACTTATATGATCATCCTAGCACTATTCACACATTAAAGACTTAGCATCAACCCAGGTGCCCATCAATGGTGGATTGAATAAACAACGTGTTGTTACACAGTCATACAAAAAAATAAAATTATGTTCTCGGCTTCAACATGGATACAGCTGGAAGGCTATCCTAAGTGAATTAATGCAGGAACAGAAAACCAAACACTGCATGTTCTCACTCATAAGTGAGAGTGAAATATACGGTAAATATGGACGTAAAGATGGCAACAACATACATTAAAAATCGCTTAAGCGGGAAGGAAGAGAGTGCGGGAAGAGCTGAAAACCTAACCACGGGGTTCTATGCTCAGGACCTGGGCGATGGGATTGTTCATACCCCAGACTTCAGCATGATGAAATATACCCTTGTAACAAACCTGCACGTGCACCCTCTGAATCTAAGATAAAAATTGAAATAAAAAAGAAACAAAATTTGTCAAATTCTGAAGCTGTGCCCTGCAAAGGCTCTACAAATCCCAAGTCTGATAAGCACAAAAGCAATTACCTATAAGCACGTGGGCTAAGGTATTTGATTGGCTCTCCTGGTCCCAGGCTTGCCCTGGAACCACCAAGGAGCAGCATGGTGTGATGCTGGTGTCATGAGATGGTGGAACCCCTTTGAGTCTCTGACGCTGGTGTCAGTGGAGGGCTCTCAGTTGATTTTAACAAAATGGCATTAAGCAGTCACTGTTGCAATATTTTAACACTACATAGTTAAGAAACTTTGATTTTAGATAATAATAGCTCCTATCACATAGTAATAAACATTTTTTTCTTTCATATGAGAGAAAAATATAAAGATGATGGTATTACAAAACCACATGTTCAAAATGACTCGTGTTTTTCATATTTAAATGGTCAATGATGTTATATGTTCATAAAGTTTAAAGGAAAATAACTGTTTTACAATACGATTACATGAATATTAAACAGCCATTAAAAAACTATAATACTATCTTTGAGGTATTTTCAATAAGATGGATTAATCTTTTCAGAGCAGAACATTGGTGAGATAAATTTAAGGAAAAAATGTCTACTACTAAATCTCTCATGCTGTTTTTTAAATTTCCTTTTTGTTTTTATACATTTTCTAAATTGAAAATTAAATTAAATATTAATTTTTAAACATATATTTTTGAGGGGGAAGGAGCCATCAGTTCATTAGCAAGAGGCATGCTTTTGTAGGGCAGTGGATTACATTGCAAACAGATCTCCTAAATTATTATGAATAATATAAACTGTAAGTGTGAATTTGAAATCTCAGATGGTGAACTATTTATTTTAATAGCATAAACTAGAAATATCAACTTCATCCCATTCCCTTCGCATATAGTATAAAATGGTTACATTTTTAGGGAAGATAGCTATAATCCCCTCCTTACCATGAAACAACAAACCTATAAAAATGTAGCTGTGAAAGCAATCTATTCAAATGTGCAAATGAAGATACATAAATTTTAAAAAATCAAATATATAATTTCAAAGGAACTAAATCCTACTCCTTCCTAAACATGATTAAGTAGAGGTTGTTTTATGTATTTTACTGATAGGCATTATGAAGCCAGGTCAGAATATAATTTCTTTATGCTGGATGAGAATCTGTAAAATAAGCCTCTTCACAGTCAGAACCTAATTTGTTTCTCTCTGCGTTTGATGTCAATCAGCAATTTGGATTTGAATTTCCAAAAGGGCTTAAAATTTCATTGTTTATCCCTTTCCATCTTGTTCAAGAATCTTTGAAATTGTTAGAGGATTTTTCTGCATATTCTTGGGAGTTTGGCAAAAAAAGAAAGCAAGCTGTTTTCTCTGCTCCGGGATTCTGAGCTATGAGTAAATTATGTGATTTGATCATGCAGAAAGTGAGTTTCTGGACCTCTGCTAGAAGCTGGATTGTCTGCCGAGATTTAAAGCCCAAAATGCTCCCCTAAAATCAAATCACCTCCCATTCTTTTGTTATCTAAGTGTGTGATTTATCCTTTTATTTTTCTTCCCTTATATCCTCTGGAAAAATGATAATTTAATGTTTATTCTAGTAGATACACATATAGTACATACATAGAAACAGAGAGGCATGTTCCCTGTGTGGTATCACCCCAAAAATCTGTCTAATGTAGACACAAGAATCAAATTTAAATAAGGACCCTACCTTGCTTCAAAATGAGTCCAGACACTGGAGACCTCATTTGTGTTAGGTACCGTATGGCCGTGAAAAATAAAATCCTGCAGCTTCTAAGGGAGAGCTCAGGAAGAATCATCTCCTGGGGAGCAGACTCAGTTCCTTTCAGAAGTGAGACGGCTGATTCTACATCAGCTTGGCGAGGCTGTGGTACCTGTGGTTCCGTCACACAGTAGTCTAGGTGTGCTGTGAAGTTACCGTGTGGAAGGGACTTGGCTTTAAGTCAAGAGAATTTGGGTAAAGCAGATTGTCCCCCATAACAAGGGTAGATTTCCTTCATAAAACCAAAGACTGGAGTTTCCCAAAGAACACAGTCTGCCTAAAAGATTGTGCAATAAATTTTTTGCCTATATTTCTAGCCTGCCAATCTGCCCTATAAATTTCAGACTTGTTCTCCATGCTGGGGTCTGTTCATGCTGGAGGCATGCCAGGGTGTGTCCATGCTGGGGTCTGGCCATGCTGGGGCCTGTCCATGCCAGGCTCTGTCCATGCCGCGGTCTGTCCATGCCAGGCTCTGTCCATGCCTGGGCTCTCTCTCCCGGGCACAGCATGCGGAGGCTAAGTCATGAAGCTTGTAGCAGGAAGATTGGATGAATATCTCTGAACACATGTGGAGATTCACCTTCATGCCACCTTGCTACCAGGACATCTGCAGTGAAGGATGGATGGACACCCAGGGAAAAGGTGTTGGAAGATTCTTCTGTCGAAAAAATGGATAGAGATAAAGGGCCCAAGCACTAACATCATAGATTCCCTAACAAAACCCAATTCACCTGCAAAGTGGGGTCCACCAGCCAGAGGCTGACCTGGGCCCACAAAGCATTTCATTACATCATTAGTGTCCCATTCTTAAGTATAAACTGTGTGCTCAGGGTAACCAGGCATTGGCAATATCTTTCAACATGAAAGAGAGAAACTAAGTTACCAGAAAAACAGAACATACAAAAAACCAGAAGCTAGAACTCTGAGGACACAGGAAAAATGAAGATGCTAAGAACTACAATGAATATCCACATGGTATGAAAATCAACCGTAAGAGAATACAAAAGAACTCCTGGAAATTAAAAGTGTGATCACTCTGAAATACAGCTTTTTAGAGGCACTGGAAGATGAGGCTGCGGACATCCTCTGTAAGTTGGAAAAGGACAAAGGGAAAGAGAGAGATAGGACATGTTTGAAGGAATCCTGAAACTGTGAGTAAGATAGGGTAGAGGAAAAAATAGGATTAACAAAAACATATTCACACTGGGGAGGAATGGTGGGGTAGAAGTGGTGATGTGAGCAGTCCAATCAACTGGCAGCTGAGGGACAACAGGCTTTTGTCCTAAGATAGGAGTGGCTGGCGCAGAGACAGGTGGCCAGGATTACCATCAGCGTTCCTGGGAAGGTAGGTCACAGGGTCAGTATTAGGACCACCCCAGGGGGAGGGTGTTGGAATTATTCCAAGTTTACCAGGGAGTCACTGACTGATTTTAAGTGAAAGTGCAGAGCATTCACACTAGTTTATTACCTTGTTTTCAATGATTGGGCTATTATCTTAAGAATTCAGTAATTATTTTATCAGCCAAATAACTATAAGGAGAATAGTATTAAAAATGAGGAATAAAGTTATGAGCCGTTCTCGTGAATTTGGACAAGAGATACTGATGGCTTGTTTCAAGGATGGCAGGACAGAGAAGCAGGGGTTTTGTGTCGTGTTTTGGAGGTAGAAAGAAGAGTTTTTGATGGCGAATTAGATGTGAGTGAGGATGAAAAGGAAGACTGAGAATGAGTTTTAGGTTTCTCTTTTATGTGAGCAAATGGGAAGAGAATGCTTACATTTTTGGAAGAAATTTTTGGAGACAAGCAGAATAAGTAATCAAGTTTGGGGTATGTTGCATTTGAGATAATTCTGTGACTTCCACACAGCGATGTCAAATGGTAATTTAGAAACACAAAACCAGCCTGGAGTTCAGAGGAGAAACTTCTTGGAATATGAGAACGTGAATTGAAATGTCATGGATTAGGAGAGTGTTTCCTAGGAAGAGAGCCTGGAGAGAAAAAGGGCTCAGGAAGAGCTCCAGGGAGCCTCTGCTTTCAGAGTTGAGTCAGCAAAGAAGGAAGTAGGGGAGTAGGGGAGTGGGGGAGTGCTGGAGATGTGGGTAGAAACCAGGGCACGGTGGTGTCCTGTAGACTAAGGAGAGAAGGCGCAGGGAGAAGGCAGGAGGAACTGGTGAGGAAGGCCAGAGGAAAGACTCCTGAGGAGGCTCCTTGAATCCTTGGCCAGCCAAACAGGAGCCTTGGCAAGGAGGAGAAGAGGGACACATGGAGATTGCAGGGCCAGCTGTGCTCCGATGTCTGCCAGCATCATCCATCTGGCTCAGGTCATCCGGGTCCCAGTTGTCTTCATTAAAAAAAAAGCCTCTGGGTATTGCTGGGTAATTCTCATGGGTGTGAATTGTGAAATCCATGGACATTGAAAGAAGGAATATCAGTAAGGGCTGTTATTTGAAGCTGGGGAAGAGTGAGCTGCTTGTGGGCTAGGTGGGACAGTTTAATGGATGAGAGGTTGGTGAAGGAGGGAGGAGAAACTGAGGAAGAGAAGTCACTGGGCAGGGAGAGGAGATGGAGTGGGGAATTTATGGCTAGTGACAGGAAGGGAGTTTCATCTTATTGCAGAATAGTAAGATGCTATGCTTGCCTGTCAGCAATGGGAAGATGGAGCATTTCTCTGGGAACAGCCTTGGCCCACCATCAGCTGCAATGAGGAAGGGAGGGCTGGACAGTTTGTAGACACAGAGAGTATATGATGCACATTGCAAAGTTAGAAACAAAACTTACAGGGGAAATGAAGCAAGACCACAAGATAATTCAGAATGACGGATGGAGGGAGGCAAGGGGCATCTGAGGCCTAAGGACCTTGGTGTCAGAAAAGCAGAAGATTCAGAGAATCTATCTGGGGTCAGAAGACAGGCTGCCCTCCTGCCATGACTTTCTTCTGGAGGAAAACACAGGCTGAATATCCTAGTAGTATTCAAGAATGATACAAATAGGATCAAAATAATGACATGAATGAGGGCCCATTTGCCCCATGTAAACTTACCCGAAAAACTTTCCATCCCAGAACTTCCCCCAAATCATCACTAAGAACATACTTGTTGGTTCGCAATATATTAATTAAATAGACCAGATAAATACAAAACTGTGTGTCTTCCTCAAAAGAAACCATAAAGTATACACTAAGGCACTAATACTGCACAGAAACAGGAGGAATTCTTTCTTTCCATTTTCGGTGCTTATTTTTGATTATAGTTTTGCAATGACAAGTATGTTTTGTGCAATAAAGTATCATTTTATATAAAAGATATATTTTCTCACTGAAGGGTATTTATAGGAGTAATTGTTCACAGCTTAGGGGGTTCAGACATTTGCAGGGCCCACAAAAAGAGAAAACAATATATATACAATATAATATATAATAAGTCTTATATTGTATATAATAGATTATATTGTATATATGATATTTTATAAGATATATAATAAAATAAAAATATTTTATAAAATATATACTATATATTTGTTATATGTATCTATAATAAAAATATATAATACATAATATATAATAATAACATGATATATAATAATATATTTCATATATACAATATATATATATATTTTAGCCAAATCTTGGTTTGTTCCTACCCACAACTTTTTGCATTGTTAGTTATCTGCTGAACCAAAGGTCATTGGTGCAGTGCAAAGTCGTTGGCTTTATGTGATTGCAAATCTTGACCTGCAAAACAGAAGTCTTCTCTAGCTTGCCCGTGGCAGACCAGGAAATATAACTAAGACATTCAGCATATTCATGTGCAAAGGCAAATATGAATTTAACTTGAAATTAATTTCAAAGATTAGCTTCTACATGAAAAGACTTTTCCCAAAGTTTTAACCTGCAATCTGAAAACTCAAGCTGTGTCCTTCTCTCGGATTTCAAAACTAATGGTAGTGATTCTGCATTCTGAATCTAGTTGACAGTTTTGAGAATGATTGATATGGTACATTCCAGAGCATCTCAGCTGTGCCGCCTTAAGCAACATACTCATTTGCTTGAAATATGAGTTATGAGGTCAAATGAGTAAGGAAACTTTTTATTAATGATAAAAGTTTAGGAGATGACTTTCTGTATCTACTTTCTCTAACATAAGATTTTAAGATGTTACAAGTTCTGAAAACTATTATTTCTATGTTTCCATCGTATGTGTCATTTCTTGGATATATCTGCAGTGCCCTCTTAATGCTATTTCAAAATACAATACAACAATAGGATGCTTTACAGCAACTGTTTCTCCAGGCTTTTTAAATGAACTAGGCAAATAGGAACCGTGGGTGCAGGAATTTCTAACATTCCTATTAAAAAAGGTTACTCCACTCTCATTCAAGGTTAATAATGAAGCATTGGGTTATTTAGTAAGTGCTAAATTGGTCCATAATGTTTTAAATTGTCTATAAACAATGGGTAGACAAAAGGAGTGAAAGCCAGAAATTATGAACTACCTCAGTGATCAATCTCACAAATGTTTCAATAAATGACTAACCATATTTTTCAAAGTGAAAAAAGATTTAATCACCTATGGATATACAGCATAATATGACAAAAACAAATTGGAACTAAGCGTGAGTGAGAGAGAAATTGCATTTAGTTTGAAAAGGAGCTTCACTTACCAATAAATACAGTGCCAGTAATATCACGTGACATCAATATAATAAGTTGTAAAGTAATTCACACATATTATCTTTAAAATGTTTTCATAATAGATAGGCAGTGAGTATTGTGCCCACTTTTTTCAGGTGGTAAATCATGCTCAGAAAGGTTATATCAGTAGTAAATAATGGAAATGGGGTTCAAATCCAGATCTCACACCCTCAAAACTACTTTGTGAACCATTATATTCTGTGGTCTCTTCCTCACTATGTGAGCCTGTGGTCATATACACAATGATAGCATTGATATTCACATATATTCCTTAGAAATGTTTTATGGCTCTGTTTATGTATGTAGAAAATATATGTTATTTTCTTTGTGGGAATTACATCATAAATAGGATTCCACATGCTTATATTTCAATTTAAAATTCTAATTTAAATTTAAATATTTAAATATTAATTTGACATGAAAATGAAGCTTGAAGGGAATTGTATATAAAAAAAACTGCTTATGATCATAAAGAAACTTTGGCAAAACTATAATTTTGTATTTACATATGCTCCTTATTATCTTTGTATCAATTTGTGTGACTGCAAAGTGTATCTTTAATGCAATTATTTCAATAATAATTTATTAAGTGTATCTGATGCATCTGGTAGCTTTTGCTCAGAAAGCACTTATCACACCTTAATGTATTGAAATGCTTCAATATTTATCTTTTGTTTAATGCATTTGACAGTAATATCTGTTCTCAGAAGGCTTTGAGTCAAAGAGGAGGGAAAAGGTAAGAAATTAGTTACTCTGCAGTGTGCTGTAGCCTGTGATAGAGAACACTTCTGAGGGCTCCATAATCTTGCAGGTTGATGAATAACTAACCAGGTAGACAATGGAGGGTGTACATTCTAATCTGAGGAAGTGACACACTCCTGGGCTTACTGGTGTGTGAAAGCATGACTTATTTGAGTTCAGTGGGGCTGGGATGGGCAAGATATGGGTGAATTAGACCAACTTGCACTGGTCGACTTTTGGCAGACAGGGTGGGAGCACTGCATTGGACAGGCATGGGGGTATTACTATCTTTCTTATTTACTTTCTTAGATTGTTTTGGCTTTATTTGCTAATTTCTCCCCTAGGTTCTTGAGGTAGAACTGAGATTATTGAATTGAGACTTTTTTGTTTTTGATTGTATTCATTTCATGCTTTAAATGTCCCTGTCAGCACTGCTTTAGCTCTGCTGTACACATTTTGATATATTTCTTTTTTATTTTCGTTCTGAGACTTCCATTTTTATTCTGAACATTTTAGAAGTATCATGTTTTTAGTTCTCAAGTGTGTGGAGACTTCGTGTATCTTTCTGTTATAATTTCTAGTGTGATTTCCTTTTGGGTAGAGAACATACTCTGCATCATACATGTTCTATCTTGGTTAAATTCCACTCAACACATTACAAGAAAGTATATTCTTTCATTTTTGGGTGGAATGCTTATAAATATTGGTTAGATCCTGTTGATTGACGATGTTGTTGATTTCTTCTATATCATTGCTATTTTTAAATTGGTTTATTAATTGAGTGAAGGATGTTGAACTCTCACTTTAATGTGGATTTGTCTATTTCTTCTTTCGGTTAGATTAGAATTCGCTTAATATATTTTTCAGGTTTGTTGTTTAAGGCATGCACATTTAAGATTGCTATGTACTCTTGGTGGATTTATCGTTTTATCAGTCTTTAATATCCCTGTCTAATTAATATAGCCACTCCTGTTTTCCTTTGATTAATGCTTGTGTGATATATCATTTTTCTATTCTTTTACTTTGAGCTTTCATAAACTATTATATTTGAAGTGTATTTCTTGTAGGCAGCATGTAGTTGGATCATGTGTTGTAACTAATTTAGCAAACACTGTCTGTTAATCTGTGTATTTGGACCATTTCTGTTAAGTGTAATTATTGCTAAATTAGGATTTAATTTTGCCATTTTGTTTTTGTTTTCTGTTTGTTCTCTATATTTTCTGTTCCTCTGCTTTTTTTCTTGTCTTCTTTGAGTTACTTAAATTTTGTTTCCAAATTTCATTTTGATATTTTGATAGTTTTTTTGAATGTATCTCTTTATATAGTGTTTTCAGTGGTTTCCCTGGGTCTTTATACATACACAACTTATTATGTACTGTTGTCATATTACCAGTTTGAGTGATTTATAGGAAAGGTAAAAGTGTCTCATCAGTTGTTACTCACACGGCTTTCACTGGCTTCCTGTGTGTTTGTGAGTGTTGACCTCTTTACTACTGGGCAGGGTGAAGTCCCAACTCTTGTTTGTTACTGTCTCAGTGGGGTGGGGTGAGAAACTTGTTACTCCTGGACTTTGGTCAAATTCAGTCCTTCACATGGTTTTCACTGACATAAGTCCAGGACATCACAACAGAAGTTCTTAAATGCAAGTAGAGAAGGAAACAAACTATGCGTTATTCAGAAAAGCCTGAAAATTAACATACAGAGTACTCTGAAGAGGAACAATGAGGGACAGAGGCAATGGAATCCTGCAGAGATAAATAACTCTAAGTAGTTACTTTTTCAGTAATTATGATACATAAGACACTGTAGTATAATCAAAATAGATTTTAATGTGAAAAATTATAAGGAACACACTTCAGGACAAAGAAAACAATTCCAAAAGGAAGATCTGAGATAAAGGAGGAAATGGCAAGCAAACAAACTTATAAACTTGCTCATAAATGAAAACAAATATTGTTGAAGAAAAGGAAAATAATGATGTCTAATTGTATGTTCTTAAAAGCACAAAATTAAAATACTGGACAGAAAAACAACCCAACAAATCATAACTCAAGAGAAAGAAATTAAAATTAAAATGTCTAAGATTTTCATATTTTGTGAAAAGGAGTATAATTTTACTTTATCCTTGGTTAAAGTGTGTAATGTAAAATATCAAGTGAACCAAAATAAGCATGGTAATACCTAAGTTACTGAGCTTCAACAACAAAAAGTAACAGATTAAGAGCAAACAAAAAATGTAATTATACTGGAAGGAGAAAAGGAAAGACACAAAATAGAAAGAAACCTATATTTTAAAAATATAGCAAAACAAGTTTCACTATGTTAGTCACTACTTGTTAGTTAAAAGACAAGGTTATCAGATTATACTTGATAACTAAGTTCTAGCATGTGCCATTTACAAAAACACACATTAAAAACAGCAGAGAAAAATAGTTTAAAAATATGTAACACACATAATACCATAAACTAGATAACGTTATAGTATTAGAAAAATTGACTTTAAGAGAAAATCATTAAAAGGGATACAGAGAGCCCTTACAAACTGGCACATTAATCATTTTTCTTGAAGCATATACTAATCTAAATTTGTAGCCACATATAAAAAAATGAAGTTATTGAAAACCTAGAAATTAATAAAGATTGTTTCGGGGAAGAGGGTCTTGCTCTGTTACTCAGGCTGAACGCAGTGGTGCCACCAGGGCTTGCTGCACCCGAGACTTCCCTGACCAAAGCAATTTTTCTGCTTCTGCCTCCCAATTAGCTGGGTCAACAGCCATGTGCCACCATACCTGGCTAATTTTTTAATTTTAATTTTTTGTGGAGATGGGATCTTGTTGTTGCCTAGGCTGGTCTCAAATTCCTGGGCTCAAATGATTCTCCTACCTTGGCCTTCTGTAATACTGGGATCACAGGTGTGAGTCACAGTGCCTGACCAAAATAAAATTGTAAGTGTGTGTGTGTGTGTGTGTGTGTCCTGACAGCAGAAGAATTCCCTGTTCCCGTTATTGATTAGTGAGGCAAAAACATAAAAATAGTAAAATAGAAATTTAAACATGATTAACAAACGACTTACTTCATATAAATATAATTGTATTTTTTCTTTTTAAATAATTGTAGTTTTCATTTAGAAAATGTACATATTTTAAAGTTATATAAAATATAAAAATCTATCTTACATTAGGTCACAAGACTAGTTGCTACACAATTCACAGAAACAGCAACATACTAGTTGTGTTGTCTGACCATAGAATAAATAATTAATGTTTAGCAACAAAGAGGAAAATACCAACAACATGTTAGAAATTAAACAAAGCTACATATACTACTAAACAATTTATGGTATAAAAATAACAAATATTATAGATTATCAAGTATTTTAAACTAAATGATACCATGGATACTATATTTTAAAATTTTCAACAAAGTAATTTAGAAAAAGTAAAACACAATTATCCAAATTAATAAAGGAGATCATAAAGATAATAAAAATAAGTATGAAATTAAAAAACTTTAATGTGAAAATTTTGTGTTTTGAAAAGCTAAAACAAAGAAACAAAACGAAATAAAACAAAACCAAATTGTGATAGTCCTATGATGAGATAGATCTAGGAGAAAAAAGGAAGAGAAATTCCAGAGTAAATAATTATAAAAATGAAAAAGTGACATACCATCCATTCAACAGAGATGAACAGGATAATAAAAGGCTATTTTGTCATAAAATTAGAAAATTGAGATAAAAATAGCTAAGAATATTTTACCAAAACGGAATAAAAAAGAAATAGAAAACCATAATATCACTGGAATCAGTAGTCTAAAAAATCTTCATTAAGTAAATAATTGGCTGAACTGTTTTACAGAGTTGTTAGCCCAAGTTGTCAGAGAACAGAGCAATATAATTTCTATAAATAATTCTAAGGTATAGAGAGGGAAAACTCTCAGTTTTGTTCTGTAACACTAGGAAAACTCAGATGTCAAAGCCATAGAAGACACAATAGGAAATAAATATTATGAGGAAATAAAAAAATTAAAAAAAAAATTCCTGTCCAGTCCACCAACCTTACAGCACTCAAGAAGGTCAAAGTTGGGGCAGCTATGTTTTACTATTCACAAAATTCCCTTTCTTCACTTTCCTCATGTAAGATGATGCTGGGAAGTGAACACTCAGCCAGGAGGTACATTTCTCATCCCCTTTTAAGTGGGTGATACATTAAGATGGAATTGACCAATGAGATGTGAGTGTAAAGGATTTATATCTCTTTCAAGCTTGGCTCATGAAAAACTACAGGTTTGGTCATCTGTCCTCTTTTTCTCTTTTGATTGGCTGCAATAAAGGCAGCCCTCACCAGACACTAAATCTGCCAGCACCTTGACCTTAAACTTCCCAGCCTCCAGAAATATAAAAAATCAATTTTGGGACCTTTATAAATAATCCAGCCTAAGAAATTTTCTTATAGCAGCAGTAAAATCCTGGGACAGTATTCAATAACTATTTTCTAAATGAGTGAACAGTAGTATTTCCAAAGCATATTTAGCTATATTCTAATATTGTTATAATTCAAATGTTTTGTACTCCTATTTGTATATTCATTAAAGTAATATTTTCATAATCTATAAACAAATAGGCTGCTTCTAAAATTCATCTATAAAACATATGTGAAGCGTGAAATCTCTCACAGTGAGTTTGTTTATAAATAAGTAATATAGTTTATTATTGATTTTGGATCATGAATTGGAGAGCTTATTCAATGTAACAAAGAAATATTGGACAAATCTAATCCCTGAGTCTGTAAGTTTTTAGAGAGCTTTTATTGATTTTCTTTACAGTACATCTGTTTTATTATGTATTAATTAGTACTTCTGTTAGAAGACAAATCTCATGTCCAAAATAATCTATTTTCTTCTCCTTCAAGAAATTGATATCCAGCAAAAAAAATGACTGAAGCCTGCTAAAACTACTACACAATGTGACTTCATCACTTCCATATACTACAGATGTATTTTCCATGTCTGGTGAAGCAAAACACTGTCTAGATTAAAATAATATGGAAACTGGGGATTCATGGGCAAGATGGCTGAATAGGAATAGCTCTGGTTTGCAGCTCCCAGTGAGACCAGCTTTGGGGCTTCCACTTGGACCTCTTAACTCAATAGTCAATTTTTTTTTCTTTTTCTTTTAAGTTCTTTTTACTTTAAGTCTCTGTCTAAGAAAAAAAAAAGAATGAGTTCATGTTCTTTGTAGGGACATGGATGAAGCTGAAAACCACCATTCTCAGCAAATTAACACAGGAAGAGAAAACCAAACACCGCACATTTTCACTCATAAATGGGAGTCAAACAGTGAGGACATATGGACACGGGGAGGGGAACATCACACACCGGGGCCTGTCAGGGGGTGGAGGCTAGGGGAGGGAGGGCAATAGAAGAAATACCTAATGTAGATGACAGGTTGATGGGTGCAGCAAACCACCATGGCACATGTAAGAGAGAGAATAGATTAAGCTTGGATATCTCTCATTTAAAATGTCGCTTCTTAGTGGACCCAACTAGGTTCTTAAATGAGAAGAACAAATACTTTTGTCTTGAAGAGTAAAGAATTGTTACAGAAACGGAACCCATCTCGGTTCAGTCCCTGAAGCCACAGTCCTGGCCATCACTGCACTTTCTTCTTCATCTCTAGCATATAATCAGTTTTCAAGAATTTTTGGATGTCTATGCTGCTGCTGTCTGCCTTCAGGAAAGCATAATTTCCTGCTTGGATTAGTGTAAAACTTCCCAACTTTCGCCTCTGTCTCCCAGTTTGCTCTTGCAGTGATATTCCTAAATGATTTAAATTCCAGAAGAATTTATGGAGAACCTTCAATCTTGCTAACAAAGCTTACCATGTTACTCCTTAATTTAAAATCCTTAGTGGACTGAGATGTGTCTCAAATTAATTCAGTTTCCTTAGCTTGACTTGCTGTGTCTTTTCTTTGGTAATTTGATTCTCTTATTCATTCAGCAACAGTTGTATCTCAAGCCATCTGCAGGAAAATAGAGGTGAATAAGTCTGTATCCTGTCCTCAAGAAGCTTCAAGCCCAGGCTAGGCAGTGATACATGAAATTATATTGTAATGTGAAATGGTAGGAGTACAATTCAAGGCAGTGGGGATAGAGGTTTGCATGTGGGAGAAGGCGGTGGTTTATGAAAGCTTTTTGAGGAGTTAATCTCTGAGCAGAGTCTTAGATGACAAGGAATACATGGCGAGCTAAAAAGTGGGATAAAGATAGAATATCCAGAATAGAAAAAAGTAACATGAGCCAAAGGACAAACATGGCAAAAAACATGTTGCCTTCAGTGACTGAATGGAGATGTATTCCATTTCTGTAATTATTCTTTACTCTTCAAGATAAAATTGTATGTTCAATTTAGCAGATAATCACCTATGGGTGAAGGGTGGTGATGGAAGAGGGAGCAAAGCCAGGTGCTTGCGAGTGGTCAGTATAGTTGATGGTCACCCATGATTGAAAAGTGGTGATGGATGAGGGAGGAAAGTCAGGTACCTGCAAGTGGGTCAACATAGCTGATGGTCACCTATGAGTGAAGGGTGGTGATGGATGAATGAGAAAAGCCAGGCAAGGGTGACTCTTGGATGATCAGGAGTTTCAGCTGACTGTAGGAAGGAAAGCCATCTGGGAAACTGATGCTCTAACCCAGATGATAAATTATTAAGCCTTGAACAAAGAAACAGGGGTGTGGTTGGAAAGGCAGCAACTTTCTGTGGCTGGTTGAATTTTGGGATGGAAGCAAGGAATGAATTCTGCATGCTTCCTGGTTTTTCCTGTTGATAAATGAGGAGTAGGGTGGGGTCATTCTTTGGCTTCTCTGTTAAAACGATGAAATGTTGTAGTCTTTTATTACTTCAGACAAGTAGATGGCTTTACTAATGCTCCACCACCACCAAAACAAGACAGAGCAAGTTGTTGGGAGTTTATCTGAGATTTTGTTCTTAGTAAAGTCTCCACATTTTCTGTTTGGTCAAGAAAATTATCTCATCTGTCAGGTTTTCACTTCCAAGCAAGTTTTCCAAATACCCTTCTCTCCTGTTGTGGAAAATTTGCACCTGTCCAGATGATGGATTGAGAGGGAGTCTGTACTTAAGGACAGGTTAACCTCCAAGTCCTTTCTGTACCATTCCTTATGTCTCTGCCACTGAAGAGCTCCTTACATTGTCCACTTCAATGCCTTTCCTCTCTCTTGAGAGTGAACCACTTTATATCCCTTCTGCCTCCAGCTTTTCCCACTCAATCTCTTTGAGTCAGCTTTAAAGCATCTTTAAGAAGAGAATCTCACTTTGGCACTCACTTGGGTGATCCATTTATGTGCTTCCCTTGAAATTTTGAACAAATAACATTCAAAAAATATCAACTTGAAACACCACATACAACTAATTTATACTTAGAGCTCCTGGGTTTAAACCTTGTGCAAACTTTCCATCAGTCTATTATGATCAAATGCAATGTCAAATCCAAAAATGATGTGAGGAATGAAGCTGGGAGGACTTCAGAGCAGCGTGCAAATGGCTGAGCCTACAAAGATAAAAACGATGGCCTTCACTCACTCAACCAATGCTGAGCTCTTTCAAGGGTACACAGCTCCTTGAGTGACTGAGCCCTTCTCCATGCATGGTCTTCTCAACTATATGCAGCATTTGTCACACTTCATCTTTCACTAACATCCTTTATGACACATTAATGAAAGTTCCAGGCGTAGCCCTAACTCCAGTCATGGGTGATTCCAGCACTTGTGCAATGCCATGGCCGCTGATAGAATCTCTCCCCGTGTTCTCATTCCTGCTCAGACAGCCTGGTCGGCTGTTCCTTTTTCCATTCCGCTTCCCCACAGATAGTGATTTTTGCAATTATGAATCTTTGCTTATGCCAAAACTTTTAACTGAAATAGGCTCTCTAGTGACCTACTTTTCTATTTCAAACTTAACACTCATTTTTAATGATGCAATTGAAATTTCACCTCTTGTGGGATCCTTTTTCCTTTGAGAATTCAGCATGTTTTAAACAATGTCTATACAAGCATCTGTGATAGTTTTTCAATCTGATGAAATGAGTATGAGTTTGTTTCAAGCAATTGAGGTGCAAGGCTGGTGAAACGTATTCCTTTACTTTTTTAAAGCAAATTTTCTAAACCAAGTGAAGTCTCCATCCTTGTATGTGGATGGATATTCAGTATTTCAAGCATTCCCTCCTTTCTCTGGGTTCTAAGGGTTTCTAAGAGGAAAGCCACCCATTTCCTTAGGTGATCATTAGTAACAGATTCCTTGGGACATCCCCACATCTCTAAAGAGTCGCACAAGCCTCCTCATGTCCCTTGCTGCCTCTGCAGACCCACATAAGAGCTGGAGCAGGTGCACGTCCAGCCCTCAGGCAACTCCCCTCCAGCTCCCACCCTGTGACCTTCTTAGCAAGAATGTTTGTGTTTATATTTGATCCCACCCCCTACACCCTCATTAATGCCTTGAATCTCTCTTTCCTAATAGAGTGCTCGAGATCTTTGCCCTTTTTAGGTTAGGTTTTCATAAACAGAGGCACCTTAATTCCTTCAGGGGACAAGGCAAACATTTTACTCGGAGTCTCTAGGGCAGGCTATGCACAATAACTCATTCTTTACCAGTGAATCATGAAAACAAAAAAAAGTTTACCACTCAGGTTAGATGCTGGCCCATGTACTTGGTGATACGGTTGTCTCTTCATCTGGAAGGTAGGCTTCTATAAAGGAAGACATGTGTCTTATTTTGCTCATTGAGCCAATGTTTGTTTATAGAATAATATTTTACACAGTATTCCATGTGCAGTTTTTGTATTGAATGGTCATGGACTAATAATAAATACAACAACAACAAAAATGCAATTGACATAGAGTGCCGAATATACTAAGTGGCAAATTTAGACAAAGAGCCTTAAGTTCCATTGCCTGCAGGGGCCAGCTTGGTGCAGTAAATAAGTGCCCCCGCTTGAGGGAACACAGCAACTCCAAACACCAAACACCACCCCAGTGACACTGAGCATCCACTTGTTGGTGATCTGGAAGGTAGGTCCGATTCTGCCAGATTTCTAACTTTTCAAGACAAGCCATAATGGCACATTTTCAGGGATATCATCTAATTTTTAAATATTATCTCTGAACTGATATTGTTTTATAAACGTCTGTAAGTAAAATGAAATATTCACACAAACCAGATGTGGCCAGAAGGCAGGTAGTTTGAAACTTCTGGAGTTGAGCAATATATGAAAAGTATGAAAAACAGGAATTCAAACATCAAGAAAGAAAAAGTAGACAGAGTTACATCAGACAGCAAAGGAAATAACGCAGTGAGGACAGTGATGGAAACCATGGAAAATGATGCACAAACAAAGGAAAGAGTGAAGAACAGGGAAGACGGAGAGAATTTTATAACATTATTTCAAAGGGCTATGTGAATAGTATATAGAATATAATAGAATATAAATTTAAATTGTCTTTTTTATCTTCTATCAAAGGCAAAACTATCAGATGTGATGCTGTGTGACCTTAGTAACTGGAAAGAAAGAAGCATTTATGAATAGAAACATGCCACACATAACAGGATGCCAGTGCTTTTTTTTTTGTCTCTCTCCCCGTTTCTTTACTCTGTAGCTTAGCAGAGTCAGGCTTAGCTAAACACCTTCCTCTTCCTTCTCACTTATTTTTCTGGCCCACAGTAAGCACCAAACAAGTTTCTTCAGGGAATGATGTGGCTGCGTCTCCACTGGGATTCTGCTTTCTGTTTCAAACAAATCCATCTGCAATCTATAAAATAGCACAATTATCATTGTGTCAGTAGGCTTTGTTTTTTGCATTTTATGGAACACTTGTGCCAGGAGATTCAGTGATGGATGTATTTTCATAAACTTAATATAAACATAGTATCTGCTACAGAAATCTCTATTATGATCTTAATTGATAATGCCAGGAGAGAAAATACTGATGAATATTCTGTTTACACCCTGTTTCTTAATCACAAAAAAAGTGCATTCTGAAAGGAGGGGGCAAGTGAACACTGGAGTCCATTGCATTTGGGTTTAGACAAGATTTAAATAAAACGTCAAAACCAGACTTTGCTTACATATGTCAATGCATAAAGAAGTAGACTCTAAACTGGCCAGCGAGGGTCTCATTCAAGAAATGCAGATGCAAAGATATAAAAGACAAAGTGGTTCTTGTGTCTCCAAGATTTTTTTTTAATTGGAGTTATTTTTAGTTATTGTTTATATGTGAGGGAATAATAATTTCTTTCTTTCTTATGGTTTGTATTAGTGCATTCTCATGCTGCTAGTAAAGACAGGATAATTTATAAAGGACTGGGTAATTTATAAAAGAAAGAGATTTAATTGACTCACAGCTCCACAGGGCTGGGGAGTCCTCAGCAAACTTACAATCATGGTGGAAAGGGAAGCAAACACGTCCTTCTTCACATGGCAGCAGGAAGGAGAAGTGCCCACCAAAAAGGGGCAAAAGCCTCTAATAAGGCCATCACATCTTGTGAGAGCTCACTCACTATTACGAGACACATGAGGGTAACTGCCCCCATCATAAAATTACCTCCCATCAGGTCCCTTCCGTGACACATGAGGATTATGGGAACCACAATTCAGGATGAAATTTGAGTGAGGACACAGCCAAACCATATCACGGTTTTCTGGGTCCCATCCAGGGCCAGGATCTCTGTCCTAGAGAAACACTTTGCACTTCCACATTTCTGTCTTCATTACCCTCATCACCACCTGCTCAGTTACTAACCCACTGAATGTGACTTCCTTTCATTTTTATTTTTACCTTCATTCTTACCTCTGCTTTTCAAAATGTTTACGTTTGCTGATGAACTTTTTAGTACCTTGCCTTGCTTCCTCTGCTTTGCTGACAATAAACCATAATAAGAGGAGTTTAAGAAAACTTGGGTATGTCTTAGAAATTTATAAGCAATAACAGGAACAAAACATGTCATTTATTGATAGCATTTGTGGTTGAATTCCTTTCATCTGTTATCATTCACCTTAATTTCAAACGCGAAAAATAGGTCCATAGTTCTACCTCATTACAAGAATTAGTGTCCTGAGGTTCAAAGAGGTTTACTTACTTGTCCAAGGCCGTATAGTTAGTAATTCTTCCAACCACATCCCAAACCCAAATGACTGAAGCTAAAAATCAAGCATTCTCCACTCTGAGCCTGCATCTCCTGTTTAAAGCTGATTCACATATAAGAGGTTGTGTCATTAAGGGCTCATCCATCCACAGATGTGTGCTTTCACACAATGAACCTGGCCTTCCTGCTGGTGAGAGGCCAGGCACCTACTCCAACATATCTCAAGGAGCTGCACTAAGAGTGGGGAGATTCCAGAAACGTACACACACATGTACACGTGCACTCCCAATGTCATTTCTGATGTTTTGGAAAATCACACAGAAATGCTCTAAAATCAGTTTTCAAAAGCTTGTGAAATTTGTGCAGATATTGGGGCTCAGATCATAAGTACTGAAATGCATGTTTATATTTTGGACAGGTAATCACTGAGTGATTTTCTACAAGAACTTGCCAGGCTAAAAATGATATGAACCTTACTATCGCATAATGGCACTTTAAACACGTGGCAAATACCGATGGAACAAATCTTGTAGATTAAAGAGATCAATGGATAAAATTTTGGCTCAAGACTTGAAGTTTTGAATTCCAGTCACACATCTGTTCTTCCATCCTCAAAAAGCTGAATCACCTGGGGCCTTGTTTTCTCATATATCAACTTAATGATCACTATAATTCTGCCTAGCTCCACAGCTCTGTTATTCTAAAACTAAAAACAGCAAACACACCAGTGTAGAACTACAGAATCATTATTTATCATTCACTCTTTCAGCTACAAATAATGAGAGCCTACATTTGACCAGCTATAGCAATGAGGGAAAAAACAAAACAAAACCACAAAAATCCAAACAGTAATACCCTGCCTGCTCTCCTGAAAGTTCCCTTCTCATTAACAGACATGAGCAATAAACAAAAACATAAACAAATGTACAGCCTGTCAAAGGGCAGTAATGATTATGCAGAAAAAAAAAAAGAAATAGGAGAAAAGGGAAATGGGATGTCAGAAAGAGCTTGATGGAGTGTGGGGCCAGCGTTGCCATCGTTTCAGTACCAAGGTTGGGAGGTAGAGGTAAAGACGGCTGTGATGTCCAGAGGCAGGAGGGGCCTGTCCTGTGCATGGACCTGATGATGGAAGGAGTGGGTGCTCATAATGGTGAGGGAGTGGTAGTGGGTGCAGTCACAGCAGGGGATGTGGAGTGATGGAGCATGCCACTCTTGTAGACAGACCACTCTAGTGGCTTTATTTGGATACACGGACACCATTGGAGGTTTTGAGCAGAGGGGGCCATGATTTAGTACATGTCAAAGGGTCAGTCTGGCTGCTGCACTGAGGACAGACAGTGGGAGGAGGGGCACCCAAGGAGCCTGTGGGAAATCACAATAAACCAACAGGAGGTTCACAGTGAAAACAGTCAGGGGGTGAAGAACAGTCAGATTCTGGATTCACTTTAAAGACTGAGCCAAAGGGACTTGCTGGTTAAATTGAAAGCAGAAAGTGAGATAAAGATCAGATTCGGAACATTTTCCATGCTTTTTGCCTGAGTTACACAAAGAGGGGTCTGTATGGCTGTTGTTGTGAAAAGGTCGAGGGCAAAGTCAGTGGGAGAAAAACCACGAGAGGATGATGCCACAGGAGTCCAATGATGAACAGGCTTCAAGGAATAATTGCGAATGTGTCCCTGGGCAGCTGATAGGGTAAGAAAATGGGGCTTCTGTGGAGAGTTGTGAACTCATCTCAGTGCAGCTGACAGGGTAAGCAGCTTAAGAACTGACATTTTCATCTGATGCAGCCATGTGGGGGTAATTGTGACATTCCAAAGAGTGTTTCAGGAAGAAAGACTTATGAAGGATTATTCAACAGCAAAAGGAAGGAGAGAAGTTGGAGCCAAATACATGACCCCTTTTGAAGAGTTTTCTTATGAAGGGATCAGGGAAACTGATCTGTGGCTGAAATTATGGCATCGTTTCTTTATTTTACAAAAATATATTGGCAGTGCCTTTTGATGCACATGGAAATGATGTAGTTTTGAAAAGTGTTGCCAGAGAAATGGGGAGAAAAGTGTGAGAAAGAATGGAGATTTAGGGAGAGCCCAAGGGAGGGCCTTGCCTTTGCCTGGAAGATGGGTGGGTCTCCTATGACAATGAGAGAAGCAGAGGTCAGGACGTAGACTTACTGAGTTGGAAAATGCTGTATTTAAAGTGTGTTAAGGACATGAACAGACACTTCCCAGAAGAAGAGTTTCAAACATCTTTTTGCCACCATGTAGGCCCTTACAAAATGGAAAGAGAGATGTATTTTATTAGATGTTTTATGTATTTGTCCCTACAGGGAAAAGCAAACAGGTTTTTTTTTCTGCTGAGATGAGGAATTCCAAAGGCGAATCTGGGAGTTTGGGAAGAGAAAGTAAGATGATGAATGAAGCTGCTGTTAGCCTCTATGTGCAGCAGGCTTTCATGTGGGCATAAGTTTTAATCTCCTTGGGGCACATCCAGCAGGCATGTTCTGAGGCTTTGGCCATTTCAATAGTCAAGTAGTGGTATCTCATTTTTTTTTTTTAAATTTTTGAGATGGAGTCTCACACTGTCACTTAGGCTGGAGTACCGTGGTGCCATCTCAGCTCACTGCAACCTCCGTCTCCCAGGTTCAAGCATTTCTCCTGCCTCAGCCTTCAGAATATCTGGGATTACAGGCGCCTGCCACCATGCCCGGCTTATGTTTTGTATTTTTAGTAGAGGCGGGGTTTCAGTATGTTGGCCAGGCTGGTCTCTAACTCCTGACCTCGTGATCTGCCCATCTTGTCCTCCCAAAGTACTGGGATGACAGGATTGAGCCGCTGCGCCTGACCTCATTGTTGTTTTAATTTTTCACCAAATGTTTATTCTGTGAAATGTCAGAGTACATAGTTTATATGTACTGATGATTTCCAAACATCTTTTTTTTCTAGTTCACTAATCCTCTCATCATTAACTCGGTCAGATTTAATATTTATTTATTTATTCATTTACCTTTTATTTTAGTTCCAGGGGTACACGTGTCATGGGGATTTGTTATACAGAGCATTTTGTCACTCAGGTAATGAGCACAGCAACTGATCGGTGGCTTTTCCATCTTTCCTCCTCCCACATCCTTGGGTAGGCTCTAGTGTTTCTTGTCTCCCTGTTTGTGTACTTCTGCACTCAGTGTTTAGTGCCCATTTACTTAAATTAAAGAGCTTCTGGGCAGCAAAAGAAGTTGTCAACAGAGTACATACACAACCCACAGAAAAGGAGAAAATATTGGCAAATTATGCATCTGACAAAGGTCTAATATCCAGAATTTACAAGGAACTTAAGCAAATGGGTCTTCCTTTGTCCTCTTCAGTCAGTATATTTTCCCCCTCCTTTATAGTAAGTCCCAGGTTTATTGTGAACTCTTTTGTGACACTGTGTGGCTTCTATTCTGCAAAAACTCACTTAGGCATAGAGTTGCTGCCAGGCCCCTGGCCACGTGGTGATAACTCATCGCCTTTGTCATCCTCTGGTGTTTAATGTTGAAGGTAACGTCATGCCTCCTGCCAAATAAAGTATTCAATACTCTGGTCTCATTTTGGAAGATTTTCGGGTTGGAGGAACAAAAGCTATACTCTTGGCATAAAACTAGTTTAAACTTAAATCAGTCCCTCAGTGTATTGGTTACCAGTCATCAATGTCATGAACTCAACCTAAAGAATGGACGTATTAGAACAGTAAAATTAGATTTTCTTAAAAGTGATTTATTATAGATAAAAGTCAGATATGCTTCAGAAATACTTACAAATACTCAATGCCATTTTTTAAAAGGTAGTTTTTCTAAAATTCTGTCATATACTGCGTAGTTTATTCCAAGCTACAGATATTTAAAAGGCCTTCTTTAACATGGAATGATTATGGTTTTCTCACAATGCACAAAATATTTTCATGGCAAGCAGAATGGTTTATGTTCTGTTTATTATGAAATAATAATATTGTTCTGTTTATGAAATAAACAGAACAACAATAGATGATAGATACCACCAGAGCGATTGCAGATTTAGTTCATGCCATCTGGTTTGGGAAAGGCCATCTACCCATGATGGGCAAGAGCTGAAGCAATGGGATGGAAATATTGGCAAACCCATAGCTAGCCAAGGCAGTGTGAAGGAAGTGTGAAGGTGGGATCGAAATTTTCTGTATTCACAGGAAACTTCAAATAGAGATCTAGAATTGACTTTTTCTTTCATGAACATTTGTCTAAGTTCTGGGGTACATGTGCAGGTTTGTTACATATGTAAATGTGTGCCATAGTCACATGCACAGTGTTGCCCTCTGCACACCCCATTCCCAGGTCGCACACAATGTGACCCTCTGCACACCCTGTTCCCAGGTCACACATGGTGTCACCCTCTGTGCACACCCCATTCCCATATCACAGACAGTGTCACCCTTTGTGCATGCTGCATTCGCAGGTCACACACAGTCTCATCTTCTGTGAACACCCAGTTCCCAGATCACACACAGTGTTACCCTCTGCACACCCCACTCCCAGGTCACATTCAGTGTCACCCTCTGTGCACACCCCGTTCCCAGGTCACACACAGTGTCACCCTCTGTGCACACCCATTCCCATGTCACACACAGTGTCACCCTTTGTGCACACTGCATTCCCAGGTCACACAGTGTCACCCTCTGCACACCCTGTTCCCAGGTCACACACTGTGTTGTCCTCTGTGCACATCCCGTTCCCAGGTTTCACACAATGTTTTTCTCTGTGAAAACCCAGTTCCCTGGTCACACACAGCATCACCCTCCATGCACATCCTGTTCCCAGGTCACGTACAGTATCATCCTCTGTTCACACCCTGTTCCCAGGCCCTTGTCTATCTTCCCTGGCAGCACAGCTCCCAACTCATGGCTCATTCTCCACACACTGCAGCCATAGCCACTGGTTCTTGCCCTTGCCATATTGCTGCAGTGCTTCAATAGAGCATAAGCATTTTTAAAATGTAAAATAAGTATTATTTTTGCTAAAGAAATATTAACTCATTCTTGAGTTAAAAGTAACTTGGGTAGCCCCATCAAATACATTTTCAAGCATTATATTCTCAGCTATCGTTTTCCTCCTTAGCCGAACTGGGTTTGATTCTCTCAGGTGCCTGGAGCTTGACTCTTGTTTTCGACTGAAGTCAGGTTGGAGACTTTCCCGTGCTTCATATTCTCCTGTCCATGCCCCCTCAGCTCTGGAGTTGGAGACGTTGCATTTCCTGGTGACACTGCTACTAATGGCGAATGGGTTCATTTCTGATTTACCCCAGATTGGGGGTGCAGCCCTTTGAGGCTCAAATTTGCAGTCACAGAGAAAATCTCCAGTTGGATTTCCCTACTGAGTGGGTCCAGGTTTCAGACACTGGAGACTGTGAGAAGCAATGCTCACGTTTTCCCTTGAGGGGAAAGACAACTTCAGTGGTCTCCTTTCGGCTTTCTCTTACCCTCACCTTGCTGAGAGTAAGAATTCCTTATTTAATTGTCAGCTCATCGATGCGTTTAAGAAACTATTGAATTTTATCTGGATTTGAGGTTGATTCAATGAGGAGGCATGGCCCAAGCATTGAGCTTGCTATGGTATCAAAAACGCATGTCATGATCATTTTCAAAGCAAAAGGAAACTTTTAATCCCTAGCTCGTGCGTATTTCTAAGGAGTTAGTAAGAAAATGCAAAGTCTGATTCCCAAACGAATTTCTTCATAAGCAGAATTTAAACCTGCCTTTCACTTTGCATTTACAGTTTTTGAATCCTGTAAGACTTAGATATGAATTGAAACACACACACACACACACACACACACACACACACACACACACGGAAGCTTCGTTCAATATTCCCCTCCAAGGTCCAGTCTCAACCACCCTCCCACACATGTGGACATTAGCATAATGGGCAATGAAATAAAGGGAAACAATGATATATTTTGTGTGAAATTGCCTTCCATTAAGGATTTAATATCAATGCAGATTTCTCTCACTTACTATTTGATTTATAAGTCTGATGATAACATCATGCTTTTCAAATTCTCAATCATAAATCAATCTTCTGTAATATATTTAAAATGTATACAATCATCTAGGAGAATGGGTCTTTTTCACCTGTTTTATTATAGATGCACGTGTTACATGATATGTCATTAACTCTTCCACCCCATTCATTCTTCCTAAGGGTCATTTCCTACACAGGTTCATAAATGTAGACTTGAAGGTGAGTTAAACTTTATATGTTTAAGATTTACTGAACTATAATGGTCTCACAAAGAAAAAAAAAAACAAGTGTGCCTCAAAGTAAATAGATCTTTGTATCTACTTGAAAAGAAATTCTGTCACAGAAGTTTAAAATATTTATGTAATGGTTTTAAGTTTATAAAATATATCAAGAGTATCTTATTTGAGAAAAAAATCTTTTAAAGAGATAAAAGAGTTTCATATCTTTTAAAAAATTAATAGGCTATCTTTGTTGAGCAGCCTTAGGTTTACAGAAAAATTAAACAGAAAGTAGAGAGTTCCCTTGTATCCTCTGACACCATCCCTGGGTCTCCCCTCTGTTAAATTCTTGCACCAGTGAGGTGCATTTGTTACAACTGATGAGCCAGCATGATACCTTTTAGTAACTAAAGTCCTCAGTTTGCACTGGGGTTCACTCTCGGGGTTGTAGGGTTCTAGGAGTTTGAACAAACGTATAATTATACGTACGCACCACTATGGTATCATGCAGGGTGGTTTCACGGACCTAAAAATCCTCTGTGCTCTGCCTGTTCATCCTTCTCTTCCCCAAAACTCCAGTAAACCCTGATGTTTTTACTGTCTTCATAGTTTTGCCTTTCCCAGAAATGTCAGAGTTGGAATCGCACTGTATGTAGCCTTTTCAGATGGGCTTCTTCTACCTAGTAGTATGCATTTGTATTATATGGCTTAATATGGTGGGGCCAACCCTTCACTGCTTTCACACAATAAACATAGAGGCTCACGTGCTTTTAACAATCCTGTTGATTTATCATCCTCACACATCTATGCACCTTAGGAATTACATACAAGATCCAGGGAAATAAAGGGGAGATTAATGTTATTAACCTAATCCTGATTTACCGTAAGGCTTGAATAACGCAATTATGTCAGTGACAAGAAATCTTTCACCTGCATTTCCAAAGCCAGAGTCATGCCAGAAGTGCCAAGCGGGCTGTCTCTCTTCTTTGTGTTGGTGTGGTCTGGTTTCTGAAAAGAAGACTAAACTCTACCCCTTAATTTATAAAACTCGGCTGAATTCTAATTTTCTTGCTGAAGTACGCAATGTTTCACATTTTATTTTATGGTGGATACTAGAATTAAATAAAAATGCATCCCTGTTTTTCTAATAAGAGGCTATAACATGACTTTTGTGGTTTTGTGTGTATGCACAAGTACACACACACATAAGAGCATGCACAGGTAATTTATTCTTTTCTATTCATTTTTTCTCCTCATCTGCATTACCTTTCCCCTTCCATTTCTGATTTTTTTTTTTTCAAAATCTTCTTCTATTCTCTCTTCTTTGCTTCAAACTAGCATTAATGTCTTTAGTCACTAGGTCTTTGCATATCATGTTGGTACACTTGGCTGCATTAAATAAAAATGCGTTCAGATAGGAAGTTTAGAATTATAGAACATTCTGTGTAGCCCAAGACTTTCAAAATCTATTTACGCAAAATCCTAGAGTGAAAGTTGTCGCAACTACATTTACTGCTTGGTGTAGGTCTCTTGTGCTGAGTTCAGTGAAGCACAGGGGAATTTTTCATACCTGCAGGGGTTGAGCTTGTGTTGAGGTAATGTTCCAGCAACGTAAGACATTAATTGGTTTATGGAGAAAAGGTAAATGTGAGAAATATAATAAAGAGCAATGACATTGTGGGAAAGCACTTTCTACATGTTGAGAAGGTCTCTGTGCACTTATGGATCTGCCTGGTGGAGACAGACTTGCAAGCAGCCAACGGTGTGGAAATACTGTGGGGGAACATTGCAAGTTAAATTGCTCTGTTTCTTTGTGTTAATTTCAAAATGCAGGAGTGATGCAATTCTGGGTTTTCTTTGTTAAGTGAAAGAGGGTGAGTTTTTTTGCGGCTGTCAAGAGTCTTTTGTCTGAGTATGACTGATATTTTCACTCAAATGTCAAATTTATTATTTCAGAAAATGCTGTGAGAGTTGACCACCTCTAGTGAATAAGCAAGAACTTCATTCTTCAAGAATCAAACTATGGTATCATAATAAATTCATTATAAAAATGTAATACATAAATGGAAAAGAAATTGCTAATTTTTCATGTTAACTTAGAAAAAGAGTACCTTTATATCAGTAGGCTTCTAACCACGTATTTTGATTACAGTCAGAAAATGTGATGGAATGCCTTTGTTTTCTTCCATAAGTATGTGTCTGTATGTGTAAGAAACCCAGATGTAAGGAAAAAAGGCAATTTACATAACTTCTTAATGAATTCTTATAGACCTTTAATGATGCATATACATCATACCGAAGCAGTTTAATCTAATTGTTTCTCGAATCTGTTGCACTGCTGAGCTGAATTGTTATTGATCTGAAAAATAAAAAGGTATCCACGAATTTCATACTTTTTAATCAGTGCTGTTTATTTCCTCTTTTCAAATCTGCTTGTGGTGAAAATGGACAATGCACACATCCCATGAGATGATATTCAACATAAAGCCAAATCTGAGATGAGCTGCAGGTGCAAGGAAAGCATTCAATGATGACAAAGGGTAAGCCCCACCTCCACATGCTGTTACAGGTGAGAGCCTGTGGATGGCAAAAAACAGTCAGTCCTTGCCCTCAGACAGCTAACAATTCACTTGGAAAAAGAAGACATATGTCGATGGCTGAATAGCAGATGTACAGTCTGAGTTTCCAGAGGATGCAGAGAAGAAAGAAACCTTTGGACCAGAAGAATCAGGACTGACGTTTCGGAATGCATAAGAATTGAAAAGCATCACAAAACCGACTGACGTTTAATGGAGTTAAGGAAGGGAATGGACTTTCCATAAGGATTTCCAGGTTGGGCAAAGAACATGAGCAGGAGTAATCTTGGGCCCTCTCACCAAAGGCGGCTCTTAGAAACCAAAACTCTTTTTTCCCAAAGCCAGCCAAAAAACCTAAAAATATGATTCTAACTTTCCCCCTGCCTTTCTGTGTAAAAAGTAGCCAGATAAAGAAATTATCTGATCTACTTTGACTGAAGTTCCTAAGACCCCCATTCCAGAAAGAGTCCTGCTCCCCACCTAGAAGGAAGAAATCCTGTTCAGAGAGGCCAAGAAGAATCTTGACATGCAGTCCTTGCTGGGTTTCCCTGGTCAGTCTGTCAGCAGGAGAGCATTGGCCTTTTATTCCAGTCACATTTTTTTTTTTTGAGATGGAGTCTTGCTCTGTTGCCCAGGCTGGAGTGCAATGGCATGATCTTGGCTCACTGCAACCTCCACCTCCCAGGTTCTAGCAATTCTCCTGCCTCATCCTCCCAAGTAGGTGAGATTACAGACACCTGCCATCACTCCTGGCTAATTTTTGTATTTTTAGTAGAGATGGGATTTCACTATGTTGGCCAGGCTGGTCTTGAACTCCTGATCTCAGGTGATCCACCTGCCTTGGCCTCCCAAAGTACTGGGATTACAGGTGTGAGCCACCACACACGGCAGTGCAATCACATTTCTATATGGCTGTCCATACCTCACTGAACCTAAGCATATGTCTTTGGGTCTTCATTCTGAAGGCTGCCGTGTTTACACATTAATTTATGTGCCTTTTCTCTGATTAACCTGCCTTTTGTGAGTTGATTTTTCAGCTAACCTTCAGAGGGTGAAGGAGAAATTCTCCCTTGGCCCCTACAGTCATTTGTTCTCAGTGGCTTCTGCTGCTGTTTCTGTGGAAGCCAAGGTATAGTTTCTTAGCAGCAGCCCTGGAAGGTGATCAGGTGATCAGTCGATCCCAGGCAGGAAGCACAGACCCTCTCTTCCGGGCCCTCCTCTTTCCTCATTTTGCTCAAAGTCTCTGCCCCTAAAACCTAAATGAGACAATGAGGTAAGCTGATACTTGGTGGTGAAACTCCAACTGCCAGAAACACTGTGTTATATAACCAGAGAAATCTCAGAGGAAAGGAATTAAGATGTCCTGAGTAAATTCAGGAAATAAACATAATAAAATATAAATTATCTCAAAAATATCCAGTCATAAGTGGAAAATCCAATATCCTAATGAATAAACTTACTTTAGTTGGCTCTGATTGAAATCACATTGGATATTGTTTTTGTCTGTACTCACATTGCTATAAGAAATACCTGAAATGGGGTAATTTATAAAGGAAAGAGGTTTAATGGACTCACAGTTCCATATGGCTAGGAGGCCTCACAATCGTGACAGAAGGCGTAGGAGGAGCAAAGGCATGTTTTACATGGCGGCAGGCAAGAGATTGTGCAGGAGAATGGCCCTTTATAAAATCATCAGATCTTATAGGACTTATCCACTATCACACAACAACCATGGGAAAAACATACCCCCTGATTCAATTACCTCCCACCTCATACCTCTCATGACACATGAGGATTATCGGAGCTAAAATTCAAGATGAGATTTTACTAAGGATGATGAAGTGTGGAGAAGAAGGGAGATGAAGCAAGGGAAGTTTGGTGCTTCTGGAGCATGAGTTATGGGAAGGTGAGGAGGATATGCAGGTAAGGGATGTTTATTAAGGTTTGTTATGCAGGTAAGAGTCATCCCAGGCAATACGAGTTGCTCTATTTCAGGTGAGAGAGAAGACACCTTTGCAAATAGAAATATCTTCTGTAAAAGTGAATTTCGTTTACCAGAGGGTTTTAGAGCTTTTCCTGCCTTTGCTGTTCCTCAGTTGCCATCAGCTCAAAATAATCCTCAGGCCAGAGTGGCATTTGTTGGGTTAGCATCTTCTGATCTCGTTCAATGTCTCTGAGCAAAGGTTCCTATTGGAAACTCTTCTCCATCTCACTCTGACAAGTCACAGTGGCACTTGCTATGAAGCAGTCATGGTAATGCTCTGATGAGGTTAGTGTTAGACAGTGGATCCTCTGTTCTGTGGGTCACTGTGAATAGGGGCCTTGGATACTCCAGCTCTGGGTCAGCCCTGTCAGGGGTTGCAATGGTCATTATTTCAGACTTGCCAGCTGAGCAGACGGGAGGTGTCTTCTAAAGCCCCTGTGATCACACGACTTTTGGTGGCTCAGTTTGTGTGGGGGGAACCTTGCACTGCTCAGGTAGAAGCAGAGCTGTCCCTACATCATGCCCTCCTGTTGACCCACACCTTGGTGGCTCCGCTAGCGACGTCCCCAGAGTGTCCTGTGTAGCTCTTTGGTCTTCCCAGACCCTGCCCAGTGTTAAAGCCTGGCCTTCAATCCCAGCTCAGTTTTCACCTGCAAACAAGGGCTTCTAAGATGACTTTGACTGACGTGAGTCTCTCTTTTGTTTCCTCATAAGACAGCTCTCATTTGCAGCTTTTAGGACCTCAAGATAGAAACCTGTGTTTATTTTCTTCTCCTTGCAGTTTTGAAACTGGATATTTGGAAACAAAGAAAGTAAAAACAATCTGAGAAATATCTTTTTGCTGAGTGTTTGCTACCATGTATGACTGCAGGATGGCCTTGAAGAAGGCCAAGTATCTTCTATTTGGTCCCCTATGAAAACCCAAAATAAAAATTAATAAAGCAATTTTAAGATGGGAACTTTTTTATTATTCTGAAAATGAATTAAGGCTTGTCTTCCAGAGAAGTAAGGAAATCAATACAAATTCATTTTAAATATTCCTGCAAGCTAAAGCAATGTTTAATATTAAATTATATGAAAACGAATTATAAATTAAAAAAAAACAGCCTCTGACAGGTATAGAAGGACCTTGTAATTACCTTTATCTAGGAAAATAGACACAGGAACAGAGCGAATTTCTAAATTAGTTTGCTTATTAGAAAGTATCTTATTTGGTAGGGGGCATTATCTCTTTAATCAGAAAGAACCTGATGTTTTGAAAACATCCAAGCCAACTCATTGTGAAATGTTAATGAAATTGCTGAATTTCTCTAAAAAAAAAAAAAAAAAAAGATTTGGAAGATTGATATCTTCTTGACTTAACTCAATCTGTTTAAGAAATACGTCTGTAATCCCAGCACTTTGGGAGCCCAAGTCTCCCACCTAGGAGGCAGAGGTTGCAGTCAGCCAAGATTGCACCACTGCACTCCAGCCTGGGTGACAGAGCACGATTCCATCTCAAACTAATAATAATAATATTATTATTATACAGTGGCACTGTTTCAGGTTAAATAGAGGCAGTATCTGTGATCAGCATCTCACACTGATTACACGTCTGAGATATATTCTCACTAGGGCCATGGGGGCGCATAGATGGACTGTGAGAGCAGCGTAGCTAGTCATGATGGCGAATCAGGGACAATATTGGCCTCCATTAGCAGAAAGGAGATCTCTAACGTGTGGCAGATCCACACCATGTGATGTTGAACAGCAGGGAGGTGCGATGGACTGTGTGTCTGGGATCATCTTTCAGGCAGGGCAGAAAATATTTGAGAACAAGAACCCACCCAGTCACAATGTGGGAGAGATAAATCATGACGTTAGAGGGCATTAAACTGAGATGGCTCTTGGTTTTATGCCATTAGCCCATTAATGGAGGAGCCTAAATAACTCCATCTCAGGTGTGAGGTCGTGCAAAGAAAGACAGAATGACAATCCGGTGTCTGACAGGTTGTACAGTTAGATTAATTAATCCTAACCCATTTAATACCATAAATAATATTAGATTGATGTGATCAAGATTTGATGGATAGGCTGGCACATATACACCATGGAATACTATGCAGCCATAAAAAAGGATGAGTTCATGTCCTTTGCAGGGACATGGATAAATCTGGAAACCATCATTCTCAGCAAACTGACACAAGAACAGAAAACCAAACACCGCATGTTCCCACTCATAGGCGGGTGTTGAACAACAAGAACACTTGGACACAAGGAGGGGAGCATCATACACTAGGGTCTGTTGGGGGGTGGGGGGCTAAGGAAAGGATAGTGCGGAGTGGGGAGGTTGGGGAGGGATAACAATGGGAGAAATACCTAATGTAGGTGATGAGAGCGTGGAGGCAGCAAACCACCTGGAATGTGTGTACCTATAACAATCCTGCAAGATCTGCACATGTACTCCAGAACTTAAAGTATGATAAAAAACATCCCCCAAACCACAAAACAAAATAAACAAAAATCCCCACAAACATTACGTATCTCTTTTTGATATCTGGCTTTATGGGACAACAGCACATTTTTGGTTTTAGGGGTCAAGAGAGCATCATCAATCTGGGTAAAGTCAGGTTGTAGTTTGTGTTGCGCTTATCTGCTAAGCAAATCAGCTGACATTGCTGGATGGTAATTTGACTTGCCACTGTTGTAGTGTGGGTGAAGTGGGAGAATTTTGCCCCAAGGAAGGAGATTCAAAGGGTTGACATTTTGCTGAAAAACTTCTATTTCTTGCTATCACATTAGAAATGCATTTTGTAAATATCCATTCAAAGGTGGCATTGGATACAGCAAGCAGCTATGACAATGTGGACCTCAGGCAGGCAGGCCAGTGTGCCAGGAGACAGGGGCACTCTCTTTAAGCCACTTCTTTCTGAGCTCCAGAGATGATGCATCTGGACAGAGACAGCAGCAGGACCTTGTGCCGACACTGCAGCCATTCCCTGTGGGCACGATGGCCCAGTTAAAGCCCCAGTCCACATGGACATGCTGGGCACATGCTGTCCTTTGCTTCCTGACACAGAGTCACACCAGCACTAGGAGCCAGGCCAACTTCAGGACAGAGCCAGCTGTAGGGTCATTTTGTGGGGCTTCCAAGACAGCCAGGTGGGAGGGTATTTGCTGTCTGCAAGTCTCTTGAGCTACAGAATTGTGGTTTGGTGGAGCATGCAAATGTTCTACCCTCTCTTTCCAGAAATCCCGGGTGCACGTTCCTGACTGGGGTCCACAGCAGGGAAGGTGTGCAGCTAAACGCACTCTCAGGACATCTCCTGTGTCCATGGCCCCCTAGAGGCAGTATCTGTGATCAGCATCTCACACTGATTACATGTCTGAGATATATTCTCACCAGGGCCATGGGGGCACATAGATGGATACCCATAGCCTCTGCTCAGCCTGTGGGCTCAGCTCAGCTGCTGTGGAGTCAGTTGAGCGCTGCAGCAGAGCTTGTAACTGGCATAAGGGGTCCCCTCCCGAAACTTGCAGGAAATCTTTTGGCAGAAGCACAAGCTCCGTATTGAGACGTTCAGAGTGCAATGTTCTTGTTTTTGTTGCCCTGTGTTTTGGAGTCATTAACTCACAATCAGGCTCACCTCTGCCTGGGGTAATCATTCCCGTCCTAACCTTTCACCAGGGGAACCCTGGGTATGGATTGGGATTTTGCATCTGTGAGAGAAATGTCTAGCATCTTCTTAGACTTATAGGGGAGAATTGGACCTTTTACATTATAAATTGTGTTCAAATATTAGCATTATTTAATGTGACTAGTCTTTGGACCAATGACTATTAAGTTTTAAAATATAGATACACAAAGGAGAATTTGATATTTTTGCAAAGGTGATAACATGATAGCTTTGTGTATCTTGGTAAGTGAAATATAGACTAACTTGTAGAAGTTATTGGAAGGCATATTTTTTTTTTTTTCTTAGAAAAACTTTGAAAGATCTGTGAGCTGGCCAAAGGAAGAATGTATCCCCTCAGGAGGCAGTATGTCCTATCCCTGTACACGTTCAAGCACAGGGTAACTTACTGTTTGGCTGGATTGTTGTAGGATGGATTAAAGTCTCAAATCATTGTCTACTGTTCGGTAAAATTTTTTTGTTTGTTTTTGTTATAGTTCTATAGTTATTGATCTATCCAAAATCTTTACTAACCTTTTAACTGTGCATTTAGCGTACACTAGTTCCTGTCTGGACTCGTTATACTAAGAGGTGTTAATTGTAGTATTTTCACCCTCATATTTCTAACTAGAGAATATTGCATGTCAGAAAGAATAAAGTCCAAATGTGGCTGAATGTATTTAAATCTCTCCTAATTAAAAGTAAACTCCCATATCTAGAAAGCACCGGACACTGTCAGCCATATTCATTTGTCATTCTGGTGAGGATATACTTTTGACAATCCAGTTTGCACTGATCTCATGCCAAATGGTTTTGAGCGCTTGGCTACGAGTGCACCGTTTGGCATCTTCTGGGAAGTGCTTGTATAAGTCCTGTGCTTATTCTTAAAGGAGTTATCTGTCCTTTCCCACGATAATTTCTAGCAGGTGTTCGTGCATCCTGGGTAGGAGTCATTTGTTGGATAAATAGATTTCAGGCCTTTTCTTCTGTTCTGGCTTTTACTTTCATTCTCTTTATGGCACTTTTTTGATAAGCTGAGATTCTTAATTTTAATGTAGAGCAATGTAGTTACCCTTTTGTTTCTTTTTATGATTAGTATTTTCTGTTGTTTAAAAAATGCTGTTCTGTTATATTCTAATATTGTTCTACTTCCTATTTTTAGTTATATTAACCATCTTTAACCAAAACTCTCATATTCCTGGAAGGCCTGTGACTGATCCATGCCTTCAAAAAACTGGCAGTATCTACTAAATTAACTTGTAAATATTTCCTAACACACAGTATTTCCACTGCTAGATAAATATTCAACAAAAATAGATTTATATTCACCCAAAGACACTACAAGTTAAAGTTTATAGCAGCCTTACTCACATTAGTCCAGTGCTGGCAGAAATTCGAATAGCCATCAAATAAGAATGGGTAAATAGATGTTGGTATGTTCTTGTAATGAAACACTACACTGCAAAGAAAAGAAGGCAATTACTTGAAATGACATGGATGGATCTCAAAAACATGATATTGAGCAAAGGATGCCAAGGACAGGCCATGTACACACTGTTGGGTACCGTTTCTTGGTATTCAAAAACTGGCAAAACTAATGTATGCCAATGGAGATGAGAATAATGGTTCCTTTTAGTGCTGACACACGTACTTCCTTTCCAGCTCCCCTCTCTGCTAGGAGCCATTTTCATTGCTCAATAAAATTCTCCACCTTCACCATCCTTCAGTTGTCTGTGCAACCTCATTCTTTGTGGACGTCAGACAAGAGCTTGAGACCTACTGAGTGAGTATCCAGAAAGGCCATCACACTGGTCCTTCACCCTCACCAGTCAGGGGCAGCAGCCCCATGCGACGAGAGAAGGGGCCAACTGGGCTGCTAACACACTGCTGTCTGTGGATGGCAGAACTAAGAGAGCACTGTAACGCCCCCTCTAGGGCTTTGGGATCTCAGGCAACTCCACCTGCGCACTCATGTGCTCTGTCCTGCAAGGGGCTGAGTACAATGGGCTGAGCGGAGGGGCTCCCCTGCCATGAGTCTGGCAAGGGGGCTGAGAAAAATCCTGCATCAGGTCAGAAAACCTGATCAAAGTGTTCATATTTTGGCCTTTTGGAGGAAACTAATGAGCTGAACTTCATCAAATGCAGTTACAGCCCCATTCTCTTAATGTATGAATAAATTATTATGCCCATACTTTGAATGCAATCAGAAAAAGTATCTTTCCCAATGAAATTTTCCCCTAATATTGTGTAACAGAGAACTTCAGCAATTCTTCTATCTCACTGCTGTTTTTAAAAGCTTGCAATTGGGACCAAAGAAAGAGCTTTCTAATGAAACCTAAATATTAAGTCTGTTGTGCATTTTCAAAGTTACAAGTGAAAGAAATCTGGGAATTAGAACAAAGCTTTGCCTGGGTTTTCTTTTTATTTTTAAGAAGAATGAGACAGGGAATCGCTTTGGCTTTTACTAGAAAAGTTTTGAAACCTACCCAGGTGGTTAACTCCCTATTTTCAGAAAACAACTGTCTTACTTCTGCTTCATATATAATTTTCTATGAAGTGCTCAAAGTTCTTGTTCTAATCTGTGGCTGAGTTTCAAATATCCTCTAAGGCTCAGGGAAATGCTATGGAGTATTTGTTGAAGCAAATGTAAAGCTCGGTGAAAACCAGCATTTGAATTTTAAGTAGGCATTATTCACAAAATAACTAGAATAATAGCCATGAGATTCTAATATGCTTTAATCTTAAGTGGGGTTTATAACTTTTCAAAACAGTTTTGTTATGGACAGTTGTAGCTCTTTTAAAATTAAAAAAAAAATCATTAACCAATTACATAAGGATTGCTATTGAATGTTCTGCTGAGCACTGGTTGTAGGAGAGTAAGGGTTTGGTGTGGGGATATCAGCTGGCACAATGTTAATTTTTAGATACTTAGATACCCAACAAAATGTGAAGGAAGCAATTGAGCATAAGATTTTGGAATTAAAATGTGAAACAGGTCAAGAAGTTTAAAGAGTTCACTTGAAATTCTAGGAAAATTGTAGGAAGATTGAATTGTAGATATAGTTTTGGGGGCCATTGGTTGATGGATTGTATTAAAGCCATATCCTGGGTGAGATCACCAAAAACCAGTGTAGATACAAAGAGAAGAATTATAGGCCAGAAGTGGTGGTTTATGCCTGTAATCCCAGCACTTTGGGAGGCCGAGGTGGGCAGATCACTTGAGGTCAGGAGTTCGAGACCAGCCTGGCCAACATGGCAAAACCTCGTCTCCACTAAAAATACAAAAATTAGCCAGGCATGGTGGTGGGCACCTATAATCCTGGCTACTTGGGAGGCTGAGGCAGAAGAATTACTTGAATCTGGAAGGTGGAGGTTGCAGTGAGCCGAGATCATGCAATTGCACTCCAGCCTGGTCAACAAGACTGAGACTCTGTCTCAAAGAAATAAAAATAAAAATTATAAGAGAATATAAACGGAGACTTTACTGTATTCAAACAATACTTTTGTGGCAACTGGAAATCCGAATTAAAAGTAAAAGGCCCAGATTGCGTAAAATACTTGCAAAGTTTATAGCTAAATACATGTTTTTCCTTGTAAATTATAAAGTGTTGCATTTATAATAATAGTAAGGAGTGCTTGTGTTAATTTGTGAGTTTCTTTGTGAGAGCCACAGCAGCTCCTTAGTCTCCTCCTGATCCCAGGGAATTAAATTCCAATCGCACACACAATTCCGAGGTCTGTGTCCCTCAGGCCTCTGTACGCCATGTACTTCTGCGGCTTTCTTTCTTTGAGGTGGGACTCTTCAGGATTCTGCATTCTCCAGGCCAAACTGTAGCATTATCCACTTCATCACTCCTGACCATGGCCCCTAAACAGTCAGCAGTTTCAGAAGAACATGGTCTAACCTGGCGTTTATATCCTGGTTCCCACAGGCTCAATTTTTAACTTCATTAAGTTGTTTAGAATCAAAACAGAGTGTGTGACTGTGCTAAAACAATCCTGCGCACAATAAAATGTTCAAGAGTTTATTTTAGTAAAAAACAGTTCCTGAATCAGGGCAGCTGCAAATCAGAAGGGGTTCAGGGGCTCCTCCTTGTAAGCTGTTAAGACATCAATAACTTTTTCTATCTTAAAGCCAGATTGTATAGCTGGAAGGTAAATCAAGGTATCAGTCTATGAAAATAAAAGAAAATCAAAAGGTTCATGTACGGAACAAATCGTGGTCTTATTCTTTGAATCCCGAGGGCAGCCAGTGGAGATTTCTAGACTGGAGTGTGAAGCACCTTTTGGTGGCAGAATATAGAAGGCAGATGGATGTCTCTGATTGTGACATCGGGTGGTGTCCTGGAGAGCTCTTACAGTGACCTGCAAAGCAGCACCCATGAAGCTTGTCCATGTGTGATCTGCTGTAGTGATTTTTCTGAAGTTTAAAGTTACCCAGTTTCAGGTTTCAGGGCTTGGGAAAAGGGTAGTTTTAATTTCCAGTAAAACTAGAAAATTCCAGGATTCAATTCAGTTCACTTTTCAGGTCTAGGTTAACCACATAGCTTCCTTTGGTGACTGGTGTTTGACATGCAAACAACAGAGAACGCTTAGTATTTGAGTTATTTTTGCCAAAAGGAAAGAAAAGGTAAACAAACGGTTTTGTCTCTTACTTGTTTGAACTTACTTTTCAGGTTTTCAGATTTGTTTTGCTTTTCTTTCATCATCACAACTGGTAGGTTTACCTGTGCGCTATTGCTCTGAGAAATAGCATTACATCAGAAGCACAGGGTGAGAAGTCTTTTATTGTTTAATGCATTTTCTTTTTCAGGTAAAGAAACATTTTCAAACTAACTCTTCAAACCTCTTGTCCTCCCGTATATTTTATTTTATTATTTATTTGTTTGTTTGTACAAAGTGATTTATTTAAAGAGAGAAACAGGAGAAGGAGAGAGAAAGAAACAGCTAACTCTCACACTCAGTGAGATCATTCAGAAAGATGGAATCCAGGAGAGGAAAGCAGCTTCCACACTGAGTGTTAGAGAATAGAGAGAGATGGAGTTTAGGAGGAGAAGACAGGCTTCCACGAAAGAGTGTGGAAGGGAACTCCAGAGGGAAAACTCAGGAGAGAGAAAGACAGCTTCCATGAAGGGAGTGTTCGTGGAAGAAGACCCAAACATGGAGTCCTGTCCTCCCGTATATTTTAAAGGACGGTCTGAAACGTTCACAAGTAGAAAAGAAGTCTCTGCTTTGTAACTTTCCATATTGATGTAGCTAAGCCACTGTTAATGTGACTATGACTGTAACTTACATTTTAACAACTTCAACCACAAGTTAGCCTACTTTTTAGGCTTGTTACTCAGTGCTGTAGTTTGGATATGGGTTGTTTGTTTTCACCAAAACTCCTGTTGAAATTTGATCCTGAAGGTGGGGGTCAGTGTTAGGAGGTGGAGCCTACCAGGAGGTGTTTGGGTCCTGGGAGGAGATCCTTCATGAATGGCTTGGAGCTGCTCTTTGGGTAGTGACTAAGTTCTCATTGGAACTGGAACTGGATTAAGACTGGATTAGTTCTCACAGAAACAGAGAATTTCCTGCGGGAGCGCGTTGTTGTAAAGCTGGACACCCCTCAGGTTTTCCCTGCTTCCGGGTGCCTACTTCCCCTCGGACCTTCTCTGTCATGTTGGAACAAAGCATGAAGCCCTTTCCTGAGGCCAGGGTCACACCCCTGAACTTCTCAGCCTGCAGTGCCATCCACTAAATCCATGTCTTCTTTATAAATTGCTTAGTCTCAGGTATTCTTTTATAGCAACACAAAAGGAACGAAAACAGAAGTGGCAAGTTGTCACTACGGTTTCATAACAACAGCTGATTTTCATTAAGCACAATGTGAATTTAATTACTTTTAATGTTACTAAAGGTGTGTTGGAACGTTTTTGTAGCAATTTTTTAATTAAGTCTATTACTTCCTCCGTGCCATGGAATTCTGATCACTTTTCATAATCTTCTCTTATATTCTCATAACCCGTGAGCAGTAGAATGAAACTACTTAGTAGTAGCTTTTTAACTGTTAAGCCTCTAGCATTTGAGAAAGTCAAAAATTATCAATGCATTTTTTCACCCAGTCTGGCTATTACAATAGGCAATTTTAACTTCAGATGACTCATTTAAGAGAATATTTGCTAGTTAGGGGCAGAAAGTAATTACAAAGAACAGATCTTTTATTTATTGTGGAAAGATCTCTGTGCAATATGCAGACAAGAAAATACTTTTTCCTGCTCCCCAAAGACCTAGATGGTCAATCAGTGTCTTCCACCACAGGGTGAGCATTTAAACAAAAGTTGTGCCATGTAGATTTAGTTATGGGCATTTTCAAAACATTTTCCTGCTGTAGGAAGATACCATCGCTTACTCAGATAACAATATACCTTTATATCTTATTCATTGGAATTTCATTTTGTTCTAGTTTAAAAATAGTCGCAGCCAAAACACCATGTTTCCTAGCCTCTGTAAAGAGGAGACCACTGGACATAGCTCTAACCAGTAAGACATAATTAGAGACCACTGTGTGTTTGCTGGGAAATATTTTTAAAAGCACCAAGTGCAGGTGACCTGCTTGTCCTTGTCCTTAGTCCTGTGTGTCCTCTGCCTGTCACAAAGATGTGATGTGCAGAAGAGCAGCAGCCATTGTGGGCCACGATAATGCAATTGTCACACTAAAGAAGTCAGCACAGACAGGACAAGGGGGGACTGAGGAACAGATAGCATGACGCAGAAGCCACAACAGTCCTGAATGTTCTGCCCCCAGTTTTTGAAATATAAGAACAATAAACACTTCTGTAAACATATATGTTTCTCCTGAGTTTTCCCTCATATGTAGCCATATGCAATATCAAGTATACAAACATCTGTCAATTTTAGTATTTCCATATGCTTGTGACATGGCGAAAAATAGCCAAGTAGGCTACTACCCCTTACAGAATTAAGCTGGCTGTTGGGATGACCAAATAGACCCATAAATTGGATTTTTTTATATATATACTTTTTATTGCATTTTAGGTTTGGGGGTACATGTGAAGAACATGCAAGATTGTTACATAGGTACACACATGGCAGTGTGATTTGCTGCCTTCCTCCCCATCACCTATATCTGTTATTTCTCCCCATGCTATCCCTCCCCAACTCCCCATCCCCTGCTGTCCCTCCCCTTTTTCCCCCCGACAGACCCCAGTGTGAGATGCTCCCCTCCCTGTGTCCATGTGTTCTCATTGTTCAACACCCGCCTATGAGTGAGAATATGCGGTGTTTGGTTTTCTGTTCCTGTGTCAGTTTGCTGAGAATGATGGCTTCCAGGTTCATCCATGTCCCTACAAAGGATGCGAACTCATCATTTTTGATGGCTGCATAATATTCCATGGTGTATATGTGCCACATTTTC
>PVKV010003071.1:126851-152477 GCA_004027835.1 Alouatta palliata | reverse complement strand
ATATATATATATATATATATATATATATATATATATATGTATATTTTTCCCCCCTTCTTCTGATTGCATCCTGTCAGGCCAGTTTGGAGCTGTTCGGTGTGAACAGATCCTTTCTTTCCCCACTCGTATCCTCCCAGGCTCCCTGGAAGCCACATCCTCCGGACCCCCACACCACTCTCAGGGGCATCTAGACAGCCCGGGATAAAGGTTTTGTTTTTTTTTTTAGATGCCTTCACCATTCAGCCAGTATTCCCTGAATGCCCGCTCTGTCCTGGCTGTCCCAGTGCCTGTGCCGAGAGAGCCATGCCCAGGCAGGGCCGACCCAGGAGGCCGTGTCTGAGCTGAGTGCTGATCCATGACTGGGGTTTCTTTCTTCCCCGTAATGGGTCTCGGCACAGCTGAGGTTTTGCTTTACAGTCCGCATTTGTGGAGATTTTTGTAATGGAAAATTTCAAACACAGGCTGGAGTAGAGAGACTGGTATCCTGAACCCCATACCCCACATCACCCAGCATCAACGGTTATTCACTCATCTCTTCAGCACGCACGGGACATCTTCTTTTCTGGAAGGACCAATCGGGCTTAGAAATAACATCACAGTCCTGGAAAAGGGTTGAACTTGAACCAACCCTTGAACCAGGGCACTTTCACTTTTATCTTTCGGCTTTTTTTTTCGTGGGGCAGGGGAGCATTCTGTGTAATATTTAACTCCGCTGCTTCTGGTGAACAGCAGGAATCGATCAGGGTCGGCACCCAGGATGTTTCTGCCATAGTTGCCAAGTGGTAGACGTGAAACGTGGCTTTATCCACCACGTTTTGTGTGTTTGGGATGGGACCTCTATTTTCTTCCTGGAAAGGTGGGTTTGGTGCATGAGTTTTCTTGGTGGCACTGAGCCCTGTTTCAAACCCTGCCAGATGAGATAGCTCTGCCCAGACAAAGCAGAAAAATGGGACTGGTTTTCCCTCCTTATGCCAGTGGCCAAGTGTTGACATGCAGGAGCCCTCATGCGGATGACGTTTTTCTCTCGGTGTAACCGTTCGCCCTGCCTGTCTCTGTTGCCCGGGCTGGAGTGTGGTGGCGTGATCATAGCTCACTGCACCTCGAACTCCTCAGGCGATCCTCCTTCCCAGCCTCCTGAGTAGCTGGGACCACAGACATACGCCACCACTCTCGGCTAATTTTTATTTATTTTTTATTTTTTTCAAGACAGAGTCTTGCTCTGTCGCCCAGGCTGGAGTGCAGGGGCACGATCTCGGCTCACTGCAACCTCTGCCTCAGAATAGGAGAATAGGGTTCAAGCGATTCTCCTATTTTATTTTTTAGAGCTGAGGTCTTGCTGTGTTGCCTAGATTGGTCTCAGACTCCTCCTGGGCTCAAGCAGTCTTCCCACCTTGCCTCCCAAAGCTCTGGGATTACAGGCACGAGCCACTGTGCCCAGCCTCTTTTATGAGACAAAGCAGGGAGTCCCTGACCTTCCTGAGTCTTGTAAGTCAGGGAAAGCTAACAGGGTTCTTCCCTAACGGCCCTGGGGAGGTGTTATTCACACAGCACGTGGTTCACCTGTTGTAAATATGATGATGATTGGTGCACACGTGTGTTCAGGCAGCCATGGACACCGTCCTGGAATTCATTTCTTCTCCCTACCTCGGCATACTGTGCAGGTGGGGACTGGGGGAGGGCCACATTCTCCCAAGTTCCCTGAGTGCTGATGGTAACACAGGCAGGTGCCAACGCGTTTTGTTGGGCGAGCAGCTCATGAGCTGAATTTTGCGATGACTGAATTGTGTGCATGGACTCATCTCACTAAAGTGGCACGATATTGGATTTCGTTGTTTTTGTTTTGTTTTGATTTGATTTCAGCCTCGTCAGTCTTATCGCAAGTGGCGCGGTTTTGCAAGGCACGTAGGGAAGGCTGGTGGTTGGAGTTTGGAACTCCACCTCCAAGGTGGAAGTAAGGCACCAGAGGCAGTGTGTGCCGACCGTCCAAAGCCAGGCCAAGGCCGTGTGTTGGCCACAGACACATCTTTTCCCGCCAGCTTTAGAACGAGACCAGTTTGCTTGATGTTAATTGAGTGCCTGCTCTGTGCCTGACACTGTGCTGGGCACTTTCCACGCATTTACTTATTGACTGCTGCACAGAACCCTGTGGAATGGGGATTATCGTGCCCATTTTACGGATGGAAAAACCAATGTTAAAAAAAGTCAAATGTCTTGCTCAGGGCCACACAGCAAGAAGTCAAACTGGATGTAGACCCAGGCAGTCTGGGCCCTGAACCGCTGCCCAAATGGCCTCTGAGTGGGAACAGGCTCCTGATCTGGGGTGGGGGGATGCTGGGATTTAAATTCTGGGAGAGGTGGGCCCAGGTTGCTCAGGAGAAATTTCTGATGGAGAGAAGACTTAGCCAGGCAAAAGAGAGGGCGTGGGAGGGTGCCTGGGGGAGGGAGGGAGTGAGCTCAGGCAGGAAGGTGAGATCGAACATTCTCAGGAAGCTGCAGCAGGGGCCAAGGCCTGGCCAGTCCAGCCTGCCCGCTGTGCTTCAGAGGGTGGCCCTTAGCAGGTGCTCAGTGAAGGTTGAATGAACAGTGGAGTGTTATTGGAGAGGCAAGATGGCTGGGGATCTCGAATCTCGTGCTTTTCACTATAGGAGCAAACAAGACAACTGGCTGGGCATGGTGGCTCACGCCTGTAATCCTAGCACTTTGGGAGGCTGAGGTGGGCGGATCCCTTGAGGTCAGGAGTTCGAGACCAGCCTGGCCAACATGGTGAAATCCTGTTTCCACTAAAAATACAAAAATTAGCCAGGTGTGGTGGCAGGCACCTGTATGTAATTCTAGCTACTTGGGAGGCTAAGGCAGGAGAATCGCTTGAACCAGGCGGTTCGGGGGTTGCGGGGGTGGAGGCTGCAGTAAGCTGAGATCGCACCACTGCATTCCAGCCTGGGCGATAGGGTGAAACTCCATCTTAAAAATAAGTGAACAAGACAACTGGAAAATGCCTCCAAATGCCCACCTGCCTTTTCAGTGTCTCTGCTGGGCTGGGAGTACATCTGGCCGCTGAATCTTTCCCTCCCTCCCACCCCCAAATATGCAAGGCAGCTGCCTGGCTTGGAAAGCTGGAGGGCTCTCTGTTCTGCAAGCAGCTGTCCTGGTACCTTCCTGATGGGAAAAGGGCACCGGGCTGCCTGCTTGGGAGCATCTAGACCCTGAGTGCCCACCAGCCTTCTGCAGATCCAGTGGGCTGAAATCTACACAGTGAGGCCATCTGGTTCATCACCAAATGGAGAGAGAGGCCGGTTATCGAAAGGGAGAGCAGGACCCCAGCTATTTGCCTCTGCTCTTTGTCTAGTAAATCACACAAAGAATTGCAGAAAGTGACAGTCTCGTCACTGAGTTTCCCTCGGCCAGACTGGGGCATAGGTCTTCTTACACTGTCTTGTTTTTCTCCGGGAAAAATGAGCCTTAAGTGTCAGACTTGAATTACCTTCCCAAGGGACACGTCCTGTGGCTATTTCTAGTGGCAAGTGGCTGAAGTTGTGCCCCTAAATAAAACTAGGGTTTTAAACTGGGTCACAAACTCAGATGCCCCCAGGGGTCGGGAAGGAGGCACAAATGGGGGAAGCAGCCAGTGGGAGGCTACAGGGCAGGGAGAGGACTGCGGCAAAGGAGAACGGCGTGTCCTGCACGCGGAGTGGCCTCTCTTACCTGGGGGACTAGGGCCCTTGGCACTGTAGTATCCCTTTTGAAGCCAAGAATCCAGACTTTTTAAAATGCTGGCAGATAATTCAGTGGGTTTTTTGTTTGTTTTTAAAGACACAGCATTGCACTGGTTTAAAATAAAACATCTGTGGGATGAATCTCCGCTCTCTGTAGAGATGAGGAGGGCGAGGCTGAGCAGCACAGTGAGGATCACTCAGTCAGTGGGGCTGGGACGAGAACTCTACCTGCCGGCACCCGGCCTGGCCCTCTGTCCGACTTCTTATGCCGCATCCCGGCCAAAGCAGCGGAGCTGGGAACCAACGCAGCAGACTCCACAGCAACAAGAGACCCCGTGTTGGCTCCAAGGAACATGGCCCTGTGCCAGTCTTGCCCACCCACCTCAGCTGTCCCACAGGAGGGCATCTCTGCAGCAGCCAGCACTTGGGGGCTGCCTTTTGGGTGCCAGGTACAAAGCACCTTGTGTCATCTCTTGGAGTCCTTACACCACCACACACACACCTGGTGGCTTCTGCTCTCCCCATTTCACAGATGAGGAAACCAAGACCTGGAGAGGTTCGAGTCACGTGAGGGGGTGGGAGTTGAATGTGAACGTGACTCCGGAGCCACGGTTTCTAAACCAGTGAGTGATTCACACTCGGAGACCAGGTGAGATGTGCATGGCACCCTCGACCTGATGCCAGTGACCTTGCCCTCCATCCGTGGGATGCAGCCTCATTTTTACCGTCTACCAGGGTGTCACGTGCAGCAAAGAACACTGAATGGGGAGTCGGTGGGGGCCTCAGGAGCACAGGCAGCCCTACCTCCAGAGGGACCGCACTGCTCACAAGGTTGCTGACTAATTCTCTTTGCAAACGGTTCAGTTTCACATGCTTGAGTTTCCAGTAACTACGTGGGTGGATTTGTTTCGTTTAAGGGGAAAACAAAACATGGAGTTTTCTTTCCCAAGAAGAGGGCTTGCCAATTATGGGTTTCACGCGTGCGGCTCCGGGCATCCTGGTGCAGTCCTGCAGCCAGCAGGGCCTCTTGGCAGATGGGCTTGGAGGTGGAAATTGCTTAGTCATTTGCAAGCCGGGACCAGGTGCCCAAGGTCAGGGAGGTGGTGGGGCCACAGCGGCACAGAGATCCCTGGGTCCTGCTGCGAGAACCACGGTGGTCCTGTGCTCTTCCTGACTCAGCCCTGCCCTGGGCCGGCAGGGGGTGGGAACCTGGGCAAAGAGGAAGGTGCCAGGTCAGACAGGCAACCCTCCCTGCCGGCTAGTTGCCTGCTTTGGGTGAGTTGGAGATGGGAGTGTCCCTTGGCATATGCCAGACTGTGCTAGGGAAAGGGTGACGGACAGCGTCCGGGGGACGAGGGCAGGGTGTGTGTGCACGTGTATTTATGTGTGTGCTTGTGTGTGTGTGTGTGTGTGCCCCACATGGGCTCAACCAGGGGATACTGGCACTCATCAAGCAGAGCAGACTTTGGTGGGCACATAGGGCAGGTTCCTAGGGGGCCGCTGCTGTGCCAGGCATCACCCCTTGAGATGCTGGATGCTGAGGGGTTAGGGACTGATTGAAGTGGGTCAAGGGGCTGCCATTTACAAAAGGCTGGAGCGTTTTGCTGCCTTAGGGCCCACCTGTTCTTGCCACCTCGGGGCACAGGTGCAGGCAGGTGGCCATGACTCCTGGATTCCTGTGGAGCAGTGCAGGCCTTTTTCAGGACTGTGGCTGCTTCTCCAGAGGAGACTGACCCAGAAGCGGCACCGGGTCTGGGTCTGGGAGCCAAAGCAGCTTTGAGCCCAGCTTGGGAGGTGGCTGGCCTTCTGCCTCAGTACTCCCGGCTCATGTGAGCTGGCCGGGCCACGTGACCTCTCCGAGCTTCAGTCTCCATCTGAGAAATGGGGGTGTGAGTGCCCCGAGGCGGGGAGAGGGCTACCTCATGCTCTCCTAATCGCACTGGTCTCAGAGATGCCAGGCCTGTGGAGGGGCCAGGCCTTACCTCCGATGCTCCTTTCTGCTTCCAGGTGGAATCCTTGGAAGCAGAAAGGATCAATCCTTAACCTGACCTGTGAGGGTGTGCTTCCTGTGCTCTCTGGAAGGAAAGATAGAACTATCATATAATATATCCTACTAGGCAGAGGGTGGTAAAGGTGATTAGAGACCAGCGAGGTTCTGGCCTTGGGGATCAGAGTTTACTCTCAGCAGGTGAATCTGGGAAGACTTCCTGGAGGAAGTGATGCTGAAATTGGGCCTTAGGATGTGTGAGCACTGGAGAGGGAGGAGAAAAGGAAGAAAGGAAGAAATTTCACTGGTGGAAGGTGGCATGTGTGTGCAAAGCCACCCAGAGCTTTGATGATACCTGGAATATAGTAAGTGCCTGATAAAAGTCATCACCAAAGTCAATCCGACTCTAGGATTTGGGTTAGGTATCTGGAAGAAGGGATGTGTGGGAGTGTGATAGAGATTTTCAGACCACCAGGCGAGAAATGGACAGGTTTTTTTGTTTGTTTGTTTTTGAGACAGGGTCTTGCTTTGTCACCCAGGCTGGGGACAAAGATCACTGCAGCTTCTGCCTCCCAGGCTCGGGGATCATCACACCTTAGCCTCTTGAGTAGCTGGGACCCCAGGTGTGCACTACCACACCCAGCTAATTTTTTTTTTTTTTTTTTTTTTTTTTGTAGAGATGGGGTTTTGCCATGTTGCCAGGCTGCTCTCAAACTCCTAAGCTTAAGCAATCCACCCTCCTTGGCCTCCCAATGTGCCGGGATTACAGGTATGAGTCACTGCGCCTGGCAAGAAAAGACAGTTTTAGAGCCTTATGTAGGTGATTTCTGGTGGCAAGGGAAGTGATTTTTTTTTTTTTTTTTTTTTTTTTCCAGCCCCTGCAGATTGGCTGGTCGCTTCAGTGGGAGTGTCTTGCTTCCTTGGCCTTCCATTCACTTGGCAAGTTTGTTACGGGCCCCTGTGTGCCAGGCTCAGCCCGAGCATCTGTGGAGCCAGAGGAAGCTGGGTGGACAGTGACGCACCAGGTGGGGAGAGGAAGCAGCTTCGCTCATTCCCCCTTCTGGGCAGGTTGGGGAAACGCGGTGATTGTTCTGGGAAGCTGCAGCCTGGGGAGAGATGATGTTTCCTGTGGCCCAGTGGGGGCGGGGCCCTGGGGTCTGGGCTGACAGCGGGCAGTGATGGAAAGTGGGCGTGGGCACCTGGAGGCCCGTGATGCCCCCAGATCCTCCACCAGGGACACAGCCAACAGCAGAGCAGTGACAGGTCCCCTGCCTGCTTGGGTCTCTGCCCGCCCACGCCTCCCTTGCTGGTCGTTCTCTGTGGCCTCTGCCTCCTTGCTCTTTCTTGGCTGACACTGTAGAACCCTGCCTGAGGCACAGCATCCAGGCTGCCTTGGGAACAGACAGAATGGGGACAGCGTCCTGTCCTGTGGCCCATGGAACCCCCATGCCATGTTCCTCTTTATCCCCAAGGCCATCCTCCTTCCTCCACGCCCAGGTTTCTAGCATCCAGGGAAGACCCTGAATTTGGAGTCTGGATTCCGACCTGGATCCTAGACAAATTACTCAGCCTCTTTGCACCTCAGTTTCCACCTATGAGAGTGAGAGTGAGCCATCTGTAAGAACGGGCGTGAGAATTACCTTGCAGAATCATGCAGGATGGACCAAAGCCAGACAGTGTGGCTGGTGCCTTGAGGCAGCTGTTTCCACCATTCAGAGGATTGTTCTGTCCATTCAACAATTCAGGCAGCTCACTCAGATCAGGGCCTCTGCCACTACCAGTGACATAAATTCAAAATCCCCCACGAGGAAACAAAAACGTGCAGACACCCTCCAGCCACCTTCAAAAGGAAGGCTCTGGACACAGCAGGGCAGGGTCCCTATCCCCAAGGACTCACTGCATATAGTGGGGGCTATGAGCCCTGAGCTCGTGAGTGTAACACAGGGTGACAAAGGAGGAGCCCAGCCTGGGGTGTCCTGCAGTGAGTCCTAAAGATGAGGTAGGGCTGGGCACGGTGGCTCACACCTGTAATCCTAGCACTTTGAGAGGTTTGAGGCTAGCGGATCACCTGAGGTCAGGAGTTCGAGACCAGCCTGGGCAACATTGGCGAAACCCTGTCTCTACTAAAAATACAAAAAATTAGCCAGGTGTGGTGGCACGCACCTCTAATCCCAGCCACTCGGAGGCTGAGGCGGGAGAATTGCTTGAACCTGGGAGGAGGCGGAGGGTGCATGGAGCTGAGATCGCACCAGTGCACTCCAGCCTGGGCGACAGAGTGAGACTCTGTCTCAAAAAAAAAAAGCAACAACAAAAAAGGAGGTAGGACCTGGGAGGTGAGGGGGCCAGAGGGTGGCACAGGGAGGGCACCAAGGCAGGCAGAGTTGTGGGCTGCGGGTTAGCACATCGCCTTGGCCATGCCATGCTGCTCACTGAGGCGGGGAACACACCCAGCCCGGCTCAGGTCAGGTGCTTTGCTCCTCCTCCTCCTCCTCCTCCTCCTCCTCCTTCTTCTCCCTCCCCCCTCCTCCCTCTGGGATCTCGAAGTACACGGGTGGGAAGAGAGACCCCCAGGCCCTGCTGTCCCCATGCCCTCCTTGTGGGACTCCTGGGCCACTGCTGCTCCCCCTGAGGTCAGGTGGAAGAGATGAGGAGCGCCTGGGTCGGGCTCTCCGGCTTCACGTGTGCCAGGTTTCTTGGTGGCTGATGTTCCTTTCTGGCTGATGCAGAAGTTGTTGCAGGAGGCCAAGCCTGCCCGTCTGGTCTGTCTGGCCTGTCCAGATCTGCAACGAGGAGCAGCCCCCAGAGGTCCGCTATAGTGGGGGGAGGGCACTGCAGGGAGTTGGCCTGGGGTGGCGGGGTGACTGGTTCCATGAGCCTTTGAGTGAGCACTCACATCCACACCTGCTGTATCTGTGGCCACTGGAGCTGCTGGCCTAGCCACCCTCTACCTGGCCCAGGTGGGAAGCAGCCTCCCCACCTGTTATATCCCCAAGCATCCAGCTCCAGACCTCCCAGGAGGACCATGGCTGGCCCCTGAGCTGGCCACCCGCAGGCCTGGTCCCTGGGGTCAGAGGCAGGACCCTTGACTTCTCAGAGGGGCGGAGGGGAGTCTGTGTTTTGAACCCACTGGGCCGGGTGACTCTTGCTGTGTGTGCGGCCAGACTCACCTGCTCAGGGCCAGCCACCAGGGACCCCAGGTGTCTAAGCGTCTGCTTCTCACCGGCCCCCCCCCCCCCCCCCCCGCTATAGTTTCTTTTGCCTTCCTCCTAAATTTGCATGGCAGAAACTTCCTTCTACAAATATTTGCGGAGCGCCCACTGTGTGCCAAGCATTGTTCTAGGCAGGGGGTTGTTCAAGACAGACTGCAGGGCGGTCAGCAGCCATGACTGCGTCTTGGACCAGGACTGCCCTCTATGTCTGTGTCACCTCCTCCACCCCAGCCAGATGGCTTAAAGCTCCAGGGGGCTTTGCCTCCTTTCACCTTTCCTACCCCTGCCCTGCCCCAGGTGTGTGCAGATGTCGGGTGACCCCATTGCCCCATTTGATTGGGAGGTCCCCCCTGATGGCCAGGAGAAGCCCCTTCTCTTGACATTCCATAGCACGCTGCTCCTGCGATGTTTTGTATACGGTAGCTTTGCTCCTTGCCTCTAACTTATTCCTGGATACACAGAGGAAGCACGCAATCCTCTTGCATTTTGCAAGTATTTGGAGCAGTGGAGCAGGAGAGACTGACTTGCCCCACATCTCTGGTCGTTTTCTGGACATTGCTGTATCCTGGTGACTTAGGGTCCTGACTGCACCCTGTGCTCACCTCTCTGGGCTCTGGCTGGCACGACCTTCCTTTTGAAGGTGCCTGGAGGGTGGCTCCATGGTTTTGTTTCCTTGTGGGGGATTTTGAATTTATGTCACTGGTAGTGGTTTGGAAGCCACAGCGTCCTGTGCCGGGTTTAGCAGGATAGAGTTAAGAGTGAACTCTGGCCATGAGAGGCTGGCCTGGGCCAGGCACGGTGGCTCTTGCCTGTAATCCCAGCACTTTGGGAGGCCGAGGCGTGTGGATCTCGAAGTCAGGAGTTCGAGACTGGCCTGGCCAGCACGGTGAAACCCCCGTCTCTACTAAAAATACAAAAAATTAGCCAGGTGTGGTGGCGTGCCTGTAGTCCCAGCTACTTGGGAGGCTGAGGCAGGAGAACTGCTTGAACCCAGGAGGTGGAGGCTGCAGTGAGCCAGGATTGCCCCACTGCACTGCACTCTGCCTGGGCGACAGAGCAGGACTCTGTCTCAAAAAAAAAAAAAAAAGAAAAAAGAAAGGCTGGCCGGATGGGGAGGGGCCAACCCCCCCCCCCGGGCTCCAGTGGAAGGCCCCCCTCCCGTTCTCAAAATGCTCCTGAGTCCCTGGTTGCCACTCTACAGGCCAAGGCAGTGGGAGGTGCTCTGCGGGGGATTCTGGCTGGAAAAAGCAGCTGTGTAATTACAGGTACTGGAAATAGTTCTGTTTCCCTTTCAGCCTTTTCCTCCTACCCACCCCCCACCCCGAAAGAAAACAACAACCCAAAAATCCCCCAAAAATACAAAGCTGGAAAAAGCTCTTAAACCTTCTTAGTTTAGTCTGCGAGGCGTCCCAAGCGGTGGACCTTAAACATTTACATTCTTTGGGCTTAGCTGACGCTTGCGAGCGTCGGGTTTCTGGGTTGGTGGCACATTCAGGGTGAAGTAACAGCTCCTTACAGAGAAAGCACGTGTGTGTGTTGGCGCCGTACATGGTCTGATGGCAGGGGTGGGCTCCGAGCTCCAGGGCCATTTCTTGGGAGAGAGCGGATCCTGTGGGATTTTACGTTAACCGGTCCTGACCTGTTGTTCATCACCTTGGTGCCCGATGAGAAGTGTCTCAGCAGCTCTGTTCTCCAGACCTTTACTGAACACTTACTGTGTGCCAATGATTCAGCTCAGAACAGGGAAGAGGGCGTTTGAGAGGCTGATGAATCAGTGAGGGAGTCGCAGCTCACTAATGCTGTATTTCTTCACATCTGAGACCTGGCGACTGTGAGCTTCACCATCTTTTTTTTTTTTTTTTTTTAATATGCTGCTGATTGTCACTGTCATGTGCCCTTGACTCCAAGACCAGCCTGATGGCAGAGATCTTAAGATGTGGATCACATGACCTCGAGCCGGCAGGGGAGGAGGACTCTGAGAGGCTGGGAGGCTGGCCGGGGGCACCACAGAGATCACAAGAGAGGCTCTTCAGCGGCAGAGCGTCTTGGGTAGTGTTTTATGGGCGGAGCGGGGCTGGGGAATATGACAGCAGCGAGATGAATATGCAGAGGTGCCATTGACGAGTGATCCTGCTCTGGGCTCTCCAGTCACCTCTAACCTTATAGGGGACAAGCACGATGTCTGTTTTACAGATGGGCCACAACCCTCCCCAGTGGATGTGTACCTGGGAGCCACCCTGGGCAAGTGATGTAGGTCTGTGCACTCCCTGAGCGCCCATCCTGTAAGAGGCTTCAATGGCTCTTTATTAACCACCCATATTCCCGGGACTTAGCTCCTGGCAGTCGAGGCTGGCTCCCTCTTTGTCTTGGACTCATCTCTGTGGCTTCTCTTTAACCAGCACTTAAAAATGCACCAGGCTGAGTGGGGTACCAGCATCATGTCTTCTGGTCCCCACATAGTCCCAGTGAGACGGGGTTAATTTTTCTGGTTTGCAGGTGGGGAAACTCAGGTTTGGAAAGTCTCTCAGGTTATAGCCAGGTAAGGGCAGCGCTGGGATTAGAACCCAGGGTTGTCAGCTCCAAAGCCTGTGCCTGTCTCTCCTTTCTGCACGTTTTCAGCAACTCTCTTTTGTTAATTCCTGTCCCTAGAGGCACCTGCTCACCTGCATGGCCTGTTGCCTACTGGGCTCTTGGCCAGAGGCATTGAAAACCCTAATCTGATGGTTCATTGAGGAGAGATGGCATCATGATGAGGGCTTAGGATTCGTCGCTGATGAGTTTTCTTTCGGGCCTCCGAAAAGTGGCATCATTGCTGGACAGAGGTGGGAGGTGGGCTGGGGAGAGTCAGGCCAGGACCACCTGCAGGTTCCACTGTGACTGGAATATTCTGGAGGCTCAGGAGAGCCAGCACACAAGGTGGCAGGTGTCGGAGAGGGACAGTGACTTGGAGATTGGGTCTTGCTCTAACCGGTCTGATGGTCAGCGGAGGGAAGCACCACCTTAGGTCACCAGACACCTCCAGCCCGCACCCGCTCCAACCGCCCGGATGCTCTTCTCAGACTCTTTCTTTTGTTGTCTGGCTGCGTCAGACGTCTGGGCTCGCAGGGAGGTTCCTGAATGGGCCTTGGAAACAGGTCACTCCCTTCCCGTGCCGCCAGCACTGACCCAGATGTGACCTTCCCCGCAGTGACAGTGTCTGGCTGTCACTCTTTGATGCTGGCAGTAGACAGGCTGGGTGGCCACCCTCTCCAGCTCTGGCCTTCGAGGACTTTGCCATCTCCACAGCAGCCTGCCGGACATTCCTTCCCGCTGCCGTGCTAGAGAGGGGTATCCATGGGGCCTCCGTCCCAGCACTTGGCCTTTCCACTCTCATGGAGTGCCCTGGCTGGGCTGGCAGCTTTGAGGGTCTGGATGAAACAGACTAGTTCCCGCTGAGCCGAGGGGGACTATGGCTCTACTGGGCCCCTCTCTGGCCCCAGCCCCTTGGCAGGACACTCAGCAGTCGATGTGCCCTCTGTGGGGTCTCTGGGGACTTTCCACGTCCCTCCCTGGCTGGCTGTGGAGCCTCCCTCAGGGCCTTTGGCAGAGATCTCAGGGGATCTCAGTGTGCTCACCCTGGCGCTGGGTACCAAGGCTGATCTTGAAGGTCAGAAGCCAGTGGTGGACCGTGCTGCCCTCGTGGGGGGGCCTGGAGCCCTGTCCACACGCAGGGGCTTCATTGGAGCTCAGTGTTTAGTCTTCGTGGAATCCAGATGTGAACAAAGCGGAGAAGGGAGGATGCCAGACACACCTGCCCGCATGGAGACAGTCTCACCCGTGGCTGCCGCTGCATCTTCAGCCACTGAGAGCCCATGCTGGGCAGATTCTGGGGCTTCGGCCTTTGGAGGGCCTCCAGGTGGCTGGTCCTTCGGGACTCAGGGAGACGATGCCATGTCCTTCTGCTGCTAGCTTCCAGGGTGGTGAGGAATACATTTCTACTGCTGTCATCCACGGATGGCAGGGGCTGCACCAAGCAGGACCTTGGAACCAGGGCCTTCTCCCATCCCTTCCTCCTGGATCCGTCCTCTCTGTGGCCCATGCAAAATTCCAGGGATCTTTTCCTGCAGGAAAGAGAACCAGGGTACAGGCCCCGAGGAGGTGGGACACGTGCAGGTGACTACCCAAAGCTCTCCTTGACAGCCCAAACTCGGGCAGAGGAACCCGTCCTGGGGGCAGCAGATGTCTCTCTGTCACAGTCACACCTCTTTTCCTTTTTTTTTTTTTTGTTCTGAAGCAGTCTCTTTCTGTCTCCCAGGCTGGAGTGCAGGGGCACGATCTCAGCTCACTGCAAACTCCGCCTCCCGGGTTCAACAATTTCTCTGCCTCAGCCTCCCAACTAGCTGGGACTATAGGCATGCGCCACCATGCCCGGCCAATTTTGGTATTTTTCGTAAAGACGTGGTTTCACCATATTGGCCAGACTGTTTTGAACTCCTGACCTCACGATCTTCCCGCTTCAGCCTCCCAAAGTGCTGGGATGACAGGCGTGAGCCACCACGCCTGCAGCTCACACCTCTTTTTCTAGGTTTTTCAGTCCATATCTTTTGTGTATGCCAGAGTGGAGACCCATATTTCTGGTAGCGAATCACTTGTTTTTCTCATCCAGTAAGTGGGTGCCTCTGATGCAGCTGGAATGGGCCCCAGGTGAGACGGACTTTGTCCTTACCATCACATGGAGCCAGCACATAGTGGGACTCACAGCTCTTGGTGACATCGGTGGATTGTGTCCCGATTAGCTGCTGGCAGTATGCCGTCTGCGGCTCTGCTCTGCAGCGAGATCCGCCGCGATCCTGTGGGTCCTCAGTGAGGCTGCGATGAGGATTTGGGGGTGTCTGGTACCTGGTGCAGGTCCCTTGCTGTCGTCCATGGTGTCTCTCTGTGCCCAGCCTCCGGAGGGTCGGTGGAGGGCTGTGGGCCAGGGACTCGGTGTGTCCAATGAGGAAACCAGCTTGGGGAGGGAGGGGAGTCAAGACAAAAGCCTGGTTGTGCCCTCAGAGAAAACCCAAACCTGGGTTTCCCTGAGGCTGAAACTGCCAGCGCCCGGCCTGTCTTGTTCCCATAAAGGGCACTTTGTGTGTGACTCCTGGCGGGAGGCGGCAGCCAGCCAGCGTCTCCTGGAGCCCAGACTCTCTCTGGGAATGAGCACGGCCACCTCCGAGCCACAGCTCGCTGTGACGAAAACCCTTGTGGCCCTGGACTTCTGAGAGCTGACACCAGGCTAGACGGTTGTGTTTGGGACAAGCCTGTTCCTCATGCCGTGGAGCCAGCATGGTCTTGTCGGATCCAGACCAGACACGTTCTTTTTTGGAAAACGGAGTGGGGTGGGAGAGCGGGGACACCCGGCCTCGTGGGCTGGTGGATCAGAGGCACTTGCGAGCGGGTCTGTAGTGGGTAGGAAGCTCCATCAGGAGGCAGAGACACTCGCTGGCTGCTGCCTCCTGAATGGACAGCCGGTATGGACGCAGTGGCTGCACTCGCTGGAAGCTGGGACCCCAGAGCTTAGCACGTGGAGCTAGACAAAGCTTCCTCTGCTCCCACTGCAGGCTGGGCTTCCCCCAGCCGTGGCACTGGGCATCGAAGAAGACCTGTGCTCTGCCCTCTGGCCTGAGCCAATACCCCTGTCCTCCCCACCTCCGCCAGTGCAGGTGGAGAGCTGTCCCCGCTCTCTGGGTCCTCGCCAGCCCTGCACGCTAGGGATGGTCTGGGCTGTGTAGGATTGAGCTCTTGCCACCTTTGGAGACTGAGTTCTCGAGGAATGAGGGCCCTGGAGGGCTGACCTAGGGTGGGAGAGCTTTGAATCCAGTGGGGAAGGTTCCATAGCAGGTCAGGGACAGGGAGATGGATGTCTGCTCACCTTTTCAGGAAAGTGATATGGGAGACCCTAGGCCCTGCTTTCATGGGAGTGGCGTTTCTGCAGAGCATGGTGGTGTGGGCAGGTGGCACCGTGGAACAGAGAGTCACTCAGCAGGCACGTACCGAGCACTTACTCTGTAAAAGGCCCCGAGACACAGAGTGAGCAAGACTGAGTCACGGCCCCTGTGCTCTCATGGGGGACAGGTCTTAAGTAGATAACCAAGTGAACGTCATTGTGAAGTTCCATGGGGAAGCTCAGAGCATGGCACGGGGGCAGAGGACATTTGCCACTTGGGCAGGATGGCTGAGAAAGGCCTTGGTGACATGGTGACCTTGGAGCAGAGCCCTGAGGGAAGTTGGGGAACGGCCACCTGGGGCCTCAGGTCCTGTGTGCCCAGAACCAGGCAGAGGGTGTGGAAAGTGCAGAGATCCTGAGGCAGGAGCTTGGCAGGTGCCAGGAACAGCCAGAAGGCCAGTGGTGCAGGCAGGAGAGAATGGGGGAAGGAGCTGACAAGAGTGTCCTGGGTCCTGGCCAGGAGGAATGTGGGCTCCCTGAGGTCAGAGTGACCTGTCCCACTCCACCCCTGCATGTCCCTGAGTCCATCTGTCCCCCGGAGGTTGGCTGGGACAGCTGCTGCATGGGGAGGTCAGGTGGAATGCTCTCGGTGGGGCCGAGTTTATGCTTTCCTGCCTTTTATTGGTTGGGGCTTTGGTGCTCATGAGAAGACTTCTTGAATAACAAAGAACCATCCCACAGGACCCTTGGAAAGATCTGCGTTTGTTCCCAGTACCACCCAGAGGGCTGAGCAGATTGCTTTTCTGATCCTGTCTCCCTGTGTCGTGGAGGTAGAGACACCTGGGGCCAGTCAGACCTGACCCCGTGGAAGCTCTTAGAGTCTCTGAAGGGGTCACAGAAAAGTCAGCGGGTGGTGTCGGAGGAGTCCCCTCACACTGGCTGGGCACAGCGGCCAAAGGCATGATCAGAGGGGACGTGGAAGCGGGAGGTTCACCTCAGGACCACCAGGGTCGCTGTCTGCATGTGGCCGAATGTTCTCCCTGGTGGTCGTGCTGGGTGGGCTCCGAGTAGGAGGAGGAGTGAGAGTCTGAGAGCCCCAAGGAGCTGGGGGACTACAGGCCTCGCCATGGCTCCTGTGCCACCTTCCACAAGGAAGCCACTGAGGCTAAACCACCCTTGGTCAGCTGCCTCCAGAGAAAAACAGCAGCCTGATCATCAGCCGTCCTCCCTCCCACTGGCCGAGCAGACATGGTGAGCCCGCCGCTTCCGAGGGGCTTCCTCATTTCCTGCAGTTTAGTCTGCATTGGATTAACTGGAAAGACTTATTGCCTCTGAGTCAAAACACAAAAATCCCCCTGGATGCACCAGAGTGTTTGCTGCCAAGGGAGCAGCTGGCGCCTTTTTTTGGTGGCAGTGGTGGGGGGGACCCTAACCCCTTCTTTCCTGCTTACAGCCCTTTTCCAGTCTTCCAGATTGGAGAGGAACCTGGTTCCAAGAACCCCAGCCTCCTTGTCCCGGTGGTCGTGGCTTAGGGTCAGGTGCTCAGAGAGGGCATTGGGATGGTTCCTCATTCTCAGATGCATCTGCTGTCGTTTCCTGAGGAAGAGGTGAGCACCACCCCCTATGCCCACGTGCAGTGCTTCCAAGGGTCCCAGGGTGGTTCTCTAAGCCCACAGCCTCCGGAGCGGCCACTCATAGAAAGGTCCACCCCAGTGTGAGCAGAAATTGGTAGCTATTTTTATCACATCTAGTTTCATGTCTATTTTGGGGATGTGTGTTTCGTAATGTATATAATCTATTGATACAGAAGCATGTGAGTATCACATATGCATGAGTGTGTATGTCTTCGGCGGGTACGTGCTTAAAAGTCAGTTGCCAGTCAGGATGATAGCTGCTGGAGATGAGGTTCTGGTGTGTACAGGGAAGGGGGTGTCACCAGGGGTCCGGGAACGGCTGCACCATGGGGAATGCATCTTACAAAGCAGAGCAGGCGGACGGGGAGGGCAGGGTTGGGCACGGGCTGGGCAGACAGCAGCCTCTGAGCACTTATCTGTGTTTGAAGAGCAGCTGGCCACCCCAGTGCACCCAGATCCAAGCACTTGAGCCCATAGGACAGTCTTGGGGGAGTCTCAGGGAGAGATTTGACCCCTGTTTCTTCACCGTTTCCTAAGGTCTCAGCCACGATCAGCACACCTTAAGGGCCAGATGGTAACTATTGAGGTTGGTAGACCGCATGGTGTCTGCCGCAACCACTCAGCTCTGTTTGTAGCGTGAAAGCAGCCACAGACAACATGTAAACCATGAGTCTGGCTGTGTGCCAGTAAAGCTTCACTTCTGGAAGTAGACAGCGGGCCACATTTGGCCTCTGGGTGTAATTTGGTCAGCCCTGGTCTACATTTAAGAGGACGGGCCCTAATGGGGCCCAGGACCAGCCCCAGTTTCCCACCAAAGTACAAGCCCCTGACTTTGGATTCGTGAATGGAGTGCGTCAGTCACACTTATGCTTTGGGAGGATTTTGGGGGCATGGCGTGGACTTTGAGTTTGCTTAGCTGGAGCAGGGGATGAACAGCCATTATGTCACATGGTAAACAGCTCTGCCGCACACCTTGACACCCCCTCCTTTAGAGCCAGATGAACGTTCGGTACAGAGGCCAAGGGAGGAGGCGGGGCCTGGCTTATCAATAGAATCTTGAAGCCGCTGAGCCCAAAGACATTCGGAGGTCCTCCAAACTGTCATCTCTCACGGTGTTTGCAAAGATGTGCTCCAGGAAGAATGTCCCTGTTCTTCAAGTTTGGGAACTGCTAGAGTTGAGCAGAACCCTTGAGTTTCTGCCCTGCAGGACTTCCCACAGCCTTTAAGATGCCGATGCGCTTTGTGACTCTCTAGGAGGGGATAAATGTTTCCCCCAACTCAGAAATGATTTCAAGTGCTTTAAGACTGTCAAGGCCACTTTGGGAAAGAGCTGATTTCTTTCAACGCTCTGCTTTTTTTTTTTTTTTGAGACGGAGTTTCGCTCTTGTTGCCCAGGCTGGAGTGCAATGGCGCGATCTCGGCTCACCGCAACCTCCGCCTCCTGGGTTCAAGCAATTCTCCTGCCTCAGCCTCCCGAGTAGCTGGGAACGCTCTGCTTTATAAACAGGGACTCTAAGGCCCAGAGAGGTAAACGTCTCATTCAGGGTAACCCAGAGGCTGATGAGCGAGTTGGGATGAGCACTGAGCTCCCGCTGACCGCCTCCCTTCTGGCCTGGGAGAGCCAGGGAGTTGACCCCGGGTTGTAGGTGCTGGGTTCTAGGTAGTTCTTCTGGGCACATGAAGATGATTTTGTCCCAGGAATACCCTGCATCCTTTCACCTAAAGCCCACTCTGCGTCCGGGCTTCCCGTAGGACGGAGGAATTGTCCGTGTGGGGCCTGTGCCGGGCATTGCCGGGCGTTTAGCAACATCCCTGGCCCCCACCCACCAGACGCCACCCCGACTTATGACCACCAAACGTGTCTCCAGACATTGCCAAGTATCCTGGAGTAGAGAAGGGAGGGTGGTAAAATCACCCTGGTTGAAAGCCACTGCTCTGGCCAGGCACGGTGGCTCACACCTGTAATCCCAGCATTTTGGGAGGCTGAGGCAGGCAAATCACAAGGTCAGGAGATCAAGACCAGCCTGGCCAACATGGTGAAACCCCATCTCTACTAAAAGTACAAAAATTAGCTGGGTGTGGTGGTGTGCGCCTGTAGTCCCAGCTATTCGGCAGGCTGAGGAAGCTGAATCAGGAGGCGGAGGTTGCAGTGAGCCCAGATCACGCCACTGCACTCCAGCCTGGTGACAGAGCGAGATTCCGTTTCTAAAAAAGAAAAGAAAACCACTGCTCTGCTCTAATACGGATGGACCCTGCACCTGCTGGAATTTGCCAGTCAAGGGCAGAAAGACTTGCCAGAGCTCCGGCAGATGTGTAGGAGCTCTTGTGCGGGGTGGGGTGGCAGGGAAGGCCTCCCAAGGGGGAGACTTGAAGACACCTGAAGGCAGTTGTATGAAGCAGTGCAAGCGGTTCAGTCTGCATGGGACTCAGGTGCTGCCAGTTGAGGGGTTTGTGGGTGAGGGGAGACGCAGCTGGAGAGGGAGGAAAGGTGAGATCCTGGATGGGTGGACAGGGGTGGGGGTCTCAGTCCAGGAACTTCATGCCAAGGGCTTGAGGGCAGTGATGGGGACGTCAGGGGAGGTGGCAGGTAGGTCAGGTGAGAGGGTCCCAGGAAGGGAGTAGGGGAGAGAGCATTTGGGAAGATGGGCGGGGCCACCTGTCAAAAGATAGTGCTGGACAGCTGACCAACATGGTGAAACCCCATCTCTACAAAAAAAAAAAAATGCAAAAATTAGGCATGGTGGCATGCACCTATAGTCCCAGCTACTCAGGAGGCTGAGGCAGGAGAATCCCTTGAAGCAGGATGGAGAGGTTGCAGTGAGTGGAGATCGCGCCACTGCACTCCAGCCTGGGCGACAAAGTGAGACCTCATCTCAAAAATAACAACAGCAGCAATGACAAAGGAAGTTAGTGCTGGAGTCCAGGAGACCTCCCAGACCTCCACCTTGGACAAATGGCGGTGGGCCGTGGAGTTGGTGGGCTTGGGTGTGGAGGTAGAAGAGAACATTCTGTGGGTAGTGTGACTCTACAGACACTTCTTCTCAAAACTTTGATACTGTGAGGCTGTTGGAATCTTTTCTGGGACTGATTCCTAGAGCCCAGGGAGAAAACTGCTGTGGAGGACAGGACAGCAGGTTCAGAGTGGCTCAGGAGCAGGTGACCACACATTTTTGCAAAGAGGAAAAGGGAACCGTGACCATCTGTGGGTCTCTTACCTCCATTCCGAGGACACAAGGTGTCTCTTCTCACTGTAGTTTGTTGGAGATTGGTGGCTTAAATAATTGCTAGGTGCTTGCTCATCGAAAAGAATCTGAATGATACCTGATACGTACACATAAAGATGTACCAGGCCAGGCACGGTGGCTCAGCCTGTAATGCCAGCACTTTGGGAGACTGAGGCGGGCAGATCACTTGAGGTCAGAAGTTGAAGACCAGCCTGGGCAACACACTTAAACTCGTTTCTACTAAAAATACAAAATTAGCCAGGTGTGGTGGCACATGCCCATAATCCCTGCTACTTGGGAGGCTGAGGCAGGAGAGTCATTTGAACCCAGGAGGCGGAGGTTGCAGCCAGCCAAGATCGTGCCGCTGCACTCCAGCCTGGCCAACAAGAGCAAAACTCCATCTCCAAAGATGATAATTACTATTATTATTATAAAGATTTGCCAATCTCTCACTCCTACCACCCCGAGGAAACCACAGTAATATCCTGCCAGCTGACCCTGTGATGCGGATACGCGTATCCCTAACTTCACCACACGTTCAGGGGAGTATTTTGGGTTTGCCTCTTCCCTTCCCTTCCTCCTCTCCTTTCTCTCTCCCTTCCCAAACTGACGTCCTTCTGAACTTCTTTTAAAAATCTTGGTAACATACACAAAAACATAGAATTTACCGTCTTAACCATTTAAGACATACAGTTCAGTAGTGTTGAGTACGTTGCTGGAGTGGTGTTGAGTATGTTGCTGGATCGTATGCTCATTCCATTGTGAGTTTTTGAGGAACCACCCGACTGTGTCCAGCGGCTACGCCGTTTCGCATTTCCATCAGTGATACACAGAGGTTCCAGTTTCTTCACATCCTTGTCAACACTTGTAATTTTCTGGGTCTTTTCTTACATACTTAAAAAAAACAACAACATAAACCTTTTATGGAAGGATGATGCACCCAGAGTAATTTCACACCTCCCTGCCAGCACTGACCCGACGTCTGCATCTTGGGGATGCCCTTGTTTTATTAGACTGGGCTCTCCTTTCATGCTCTCTCCTGCTCTTCCGGTTGAATGCTTGTGGAAGTGTCTCCGGGCTCGCTGACGTGGTTCCACCTCGTCTTTTTAAGTGCTGCGTAATGATGGTTCATGGTGCAGACGTATCAGTACGATCCGCCTGAGTGACCTTCAGTGATGCACTTGATTTGGAGTGGCAGGAAGTGGCCACACCTCTATCGTAAACACCCATTTATGGATCTCCTTCTGCTACTCCTGCTCTTGTTCTTTTTTTTTTTTTTTTTTTTTTTTTTTTTTTTTCTTTTTTGAGATGGAGTTTCACTCTTGTTGCTCAGGCTGGAGTGCAGTGGCGCGATCTTGGCTCATTGCAACCTCTGCCTCCCTGGTTCAAGCGATTCTCCTGCCTCTGCCTCCTGAGTAGCTGAGATTACAGGCACACGTCACCATACCTGGCTAATTTTTTGTATTTTTAGTAGAGACAGGATTTCTTTATGTTGGCCAGGCTGGTCTCGAACTCCTGACCTCAGGTGAACTGCCTCAGCCTCCCAAAGTGCTAGGATTACAGGCGTGAGCCACCGCACCCGGCCGGCGCTGTTGCTCTTACGGGCTCACGCACCAGGGGTGGAATTGCTGGATCAGTTGCCTGTTCATTTCCCCAAAGGTGCGGGATTCAGATCCCACAGCCACGAGGGACTTGTTCTCCACTTCCTGTAGGCAGAAGGCACCGTCTCTGTATTGACTCTGTAGCAACCTGGAGGGTGTAATGTACGTGCGATCTCACTGCTGCTTTTCTTTTATGTCCCTTTGTCTCCATGGGAGGTCGAGCTTCTTTTCCTGCAAGTTTACTTACTGTATTGTCTGTTTTTTTTTTTTTTTTATTGTATTGTCTGTTCCAATCCTCTGGCTATTGTGCAATAAAAGGACCAAAAACAAATGTATCAAACTGTTAACAGCTTGAATGTTGAAAATACATGAATTTTTTTATACATGTTTGAATTACAGATTTTCAAAATTAAACCCTCAGCCAGGCGAGTGGGCTGATGCGTATAATCCCAGCACTTCAGGAGGCCAAGGTGGGAGGACTGCTTGAGTTTGAGAATAGCCTGGGCAACATAGTGAGACCCCATCTCTACTCCTCAAAAAAAAATCTCAATGATTTTAGGAAGATTTATTTGAGTGTGCTGAGATGTAAGAGACTTGGAGACCCTTCCAATGGCCTTGCCAGTGATGACTTGGGCAGTGAGAGTGAAGGTGGGATTGAGCAATTATGGAGGGAGGAATTTACAACATTCGGCTGGGCACAGTGGCTCACGCCTGTAATCCCAGCACTTTGGGAGGCCGAGGCAGGCGGAGTACAAGGTCAGGAGATCGAGACCATCCTGGCTAACACGGTAAAACCCCATCTCTACTAAAAATACAAAAAATTAGTCGGGTGTGGTGGTGTGCGCCTGTAGTCCCAGGTACTCGGGAGGCTGAGGCAGGAGAATCACTTGAACCAGGGAAGCGGAGGTTGTAGTGAGCCAAGATCACACCACTGCACTCCAGCCTGGGCTACAGAGTGAAACTCCATCTCAAAAATTAAAACAAAACATTGGGCGCTAATGTGGGAAGCCAAGAAGAGGAGGAATCCAGGCAGATGAGGGGTTTGAATCTGGGTGAAATGGACGTCAGTGACAGAAATTGGCAGCAATGTAGAGGCTGGGAGGAGGCTGTTTAGGCTACAGGGGATGTGTGAGTCGGGGGCAGGGTCACCGCTGGGGAGATGCTATTTGATGGACAGGTCAGGTTCACAGGCAATAATCCCTGGGGTCACGAGAGCAAAGGAGCCCACGAAGGGAGGCCCTGTACAGGGAGAGACCCCCAAAAACGTTTGTCTGTTGTGTTAAGGAACAGGAAGAACGGCAGAGGAGCTGCGACAGAATCTTAGAGAGTGAGTCACATACTGTCACGAAACTAGGAGCATTTCGGGTCAAGGGCATGGTATTTTCAGACACAGTTGAGAGGCAGAGAGGATGCTTGTTTTTTGATCCCATTCAATTTATCGACTAGGAGGTCATGATCTTGGGAGAGCATTTTTCCTGCAGGGGCCAGGCCTGAAGTCAGCTTGAGCTGGTTCTGCAGCCTGAGCTCGTGGAGGGTGACGGAGACCACAGGAAGTGTGGCAGACGCAGGAGAGGGCATCGGCCGCAGGTGGTCCTCCGTGGGTGGTCCTGGCACCCTGGACCTATCCTGGGCTCCGTGGCTGAGGCTCGGTTTCATGCTCTCCACCAGCGAGTGCTGACTGAGCTCCTGCCCTCGTGGGCTGCATCAGGCACCAGCAAACCCGCAGGGTCCAAGAATCGGTCTCCCAGGTACAAACTCCAGGGGAAAATGGCCAGAAACATGGAACCACCTTCTTCGGTGGGAACCTTGGTCCACCCTGTTTAGTGTCTGCTCCCAGAGAGACCAGCACAGCCTGTGTGGCTTCCTGGACAGCAGCCCGTCCCCACTTCTTAGCCATTTAGGGCTTGCTCTTATATGCATTTATCTCCTTTTTCAAGTCTACCTCTACTTCCAGTTCTGTCTTGTCAGCTTCTTCTTTTTTTTTTTGAGATGGAATCTTGCTCTGCGGCCCAGGCTGGAGTACAGTGGCGCAATCTCGGCTCACTGCAACCTCCACCTCCGGAGTTCAGGCGATTCTTCTGCCTCAGCCTCCCAAATAGCTGGGACTACAGGTGCACGCCACCACGTCTGGCTAGTTTTTGTATTTTTATTACAGACGGGGTTTCGCCATGTTGGCCAGGATGGTCTCAAACTCCTGACCTCAGGTGATCTGCCCGCCTCAGCCTCCCAAAGTGCTGGGATTACAGGCACGAGCCACTGCCCCCAGCCCTCCTTGTCAGCTTCCTGAAGCGCCTGTGGTGTGAGCCTGCTGTACATAGCCTCCTCCAGTGTAGGCTGGCCCCCAAAGCGGCCTGGGGAAGAGCACAGTCCTCTTTTTTTTTATACCAATGGTAAGGAAAGAGGTTGTCAAAGAGGCCCAAGGAGACTACGAGCCAAATAAATAGTGACATTCTCCCTCTGCCCAGCTGGTTTTCCTGTCCAGCGTGGCTCCTGGGGAAACAGCTCAAGGTAGAGAGGACGTGGCTGCTGGCCAGCTTGGAGGCAGGTGGGGCCTGGCCGGGTGCTCGGCTGCAGCCTTCACACCTTTCCGCATTCGTCCCAGTAGCGTCAGGACAGAGGGACTCCTTTCATCACCTAATCTTCATGCCTCGGGTTTTTATTTTTTTAATAAAACAAAGCATTTTCAATTGTAGCAAATACATATAACATAAAATTAACATTTTATTTTATTTTTTAATTTTGTGAGACAGAGCCTTGCTCTGTTGCTCAGGCCGGAGTGTGGAGTGTGGCATTTGCACACGGCAACCTCCACCTCCCGGGCTGAAGCCATTCTCCTGCCTCAGCCTCCCGAGTAGCTGGGATTACAGGTGCCTGCCACCACACCCAGCTAATTTTTATATTTTTGGTGGAGACAGGGTTTCACCATGTTGGCCAGGCTGTCATCTCCAGAACCTTCTTATCTTCCCCACCGGAAACTGCCCGTTAATCACTCCCTCCCCGTTCCTGCTCCCCATGGCCCCTGGCAACCACCATTCAACTTTCTGTCTCTGTGGATCTGATCGGCTTAGGCACCTCATGTAAGTGGAATCATACAGTATTTGTCTTTTTGTGAGTGGCTTATTTTACTTCATATAACGTGTTCAAGGTTCACTCATACAGCGTGTGTCAAAACGCCCTTCCGTTTGAAGGCTGAGTAATACTTCATCGTAGGGAAGGGCCCCATTTTGCTTCTCTGTTCATCTGTCCATGGACACGGGCTGCTTCTGCCTTTCAGCCATCATGAACGTGCTGCTGTGAACGTGGCTGTACAAATGTCTGTTCAAGGCCCGGCCTTGCATTTGTTTGAGTGTACACCCAGAAGGGGCTTTACTGGCTCATATGGTAATTCTGTCTTGAGTATTTTGCCATATTGTTTTCTACAGGGCCTGTAAAACGCACCATTTTGTAAAATGGTGAATTTTCACTGGTATCTTTGTGATTTAAGATATCACTGGTATTTTAAGGTATCTTTGTGCTTTAAAAGAATGTTGTAGAGCCAGGAGCGGTGGCTCACCCCTGTAATCCCAGCACTTTGTGGGGCTGAGACAGGCAGATTTACCTCAGGTCAGGAGTTCAAGACCAGCCTGACCAACATGGTGAAACTCTGTCTCTACTAAAAATACAAATCTTAGCCAGGCGTGGTGGTGAACACCTGTAATCCCAGTTACTAGGGAGACTGAGACAGGAGAATCACACTCAACCTGGGAGGCGAAGGTTGCACTGAGCCAAGATCGCACCACAGCACTCCAGCCTGTGTAGCAGAGTGAGACTCTGTCTCAAAAAAAAGAAAGAGAGAGAGTGTGTTTTGGAGTCTGGTGCAGTGGCTCATGCCCGTAAACTCAGGTATTTGGGAGGCCAACCCTCCAAGATGGGAGGGTTGCTTTAGCCCAGGAGTTCAAGACCAGCCTGGGTGAGATCCCATCCCTACAAAAACTAAAAAACTAGCAGGGCATGGTGTGCATGCCTGTAGTCCCAGTACTTGGGAGGCTGAGGCAGGAAGATCAGTTGAGCACTTGAGCCCAGGAGGTTGAGGCTGCAGTGAGCCATGATTATGCCACTGCACTCCAGCCTGGGTGACAGAGTGGGACCCTGTCTATAAAAAACAAGAAAGAAGGCCGGGCGCGGTGGCTCACGCCTGTAATCCCAGCACTTTGGGAGGCCGAGGCGGGTGGATCACGAGGTCAAGAGATCGAGACCATCCTGGTCAACATGGTGAAACCCCGTCTCTACTAAAAATACAAAAATTAGCTGGGCATGGTGGCACCTGCCTGTAGTCCCAGCTACTCGGGAGGCTGAGGCAGGAGAATTGCT
>PVKV010003071.1:99137-126751 GCA_004027835.1 Alouatta palliata | reverse complement strand
TGTCTCAAAAAAAAAAAAAAAAACAAGAAAGAAAGAGTGCTGTTCTCTGGTCCCTTGGTCGGTGGCTGGAAGATGATCATTGGAGTTAAGACTTGACCCTCCAAATGTCATGTGCGCAGTAATAATAGCCACCCCTAATGCATTAATACATATCAAGTACAGGGTACTCAGAGGTGCCCCATGCAGAGCGAGAGCTGTGTAAGCATCCAGCATGGTTTGAGGGCCTACTGTGTGCTGGGAACTGTAGACTCTTCGTGTGTATTCATTATCTTCTTTGATGCTCTCTGCAGTCTGCCAGGGTAGGCATTTATTGTTCTCGTCTCTGCAGGTGAAAAATGAGCTATGCTGTCTCAAGCTGTTGGTTTGAAGTGTGATTTCCTGGGTTGTTAACTCGCTTTGAATTTTCTGTTTACTTAAAACAAATTTTCTAATTTTTCCTCCTGGTTCTTTACCTACTTCCCCCAAAGCAAAAGAAAGAATGAGGAGTGGGGGATCATCTGCCTGTGTGCATTCAAGGAAGAGTCTGGGGCAGGGCCGGAGGCAGGAGGCCACTGCTTGGGTTCACCCGTAGCACTGGGCTAGTGAGGACGCAGCTCCTGGACGACTCAGGCACGTCTCTCACTCTGAGACAATAAAAGGCCATCAGTTGCTGTGTTCAGGGAACCACTGCCCTCGCTGCCTTTTCATTAGGTGGTGACACTGCACTGCTCCCTGGACAGAGGGGACACTAGCTCTCCATCTCCATTTATGGTTCTTTCTATAGTCCCCGTCCGGAGACCCAGGGTGGTGCAGGTGAGTTTGGGGAAAGAGCCTTCCGACCCGCCACCTCCCCTTCTGGTGCCCGCTGGTCCCCACGGAGGGGCTGCTTGGCAACGCTGGGGCCTGACTCCCTATTGTGGCATTCAAGGCCCTTGGCATCCAGCCGCAGACCCTGCTTTTGGCTGTCTCTCGCATCATTGCCCCAGATGCTCCTGGCATTCTAAGAAACTCCTCCGTCAGTTCTGCTTGTCCCAGTGGGAAGAGATGACGAGGGGCCTACATGAAAGGAGAAGGGGCGTTTTCTGGTCGTTTCCATCTGGTTATCCTAAAAATGATCCATTTATATTCCCAGCACATCGAAGTCAGGATCTGAGCCTCTAACCCCTGGTATGAGCTCCAGCTCCGAGGCCTTACCCCTCTGCGTCCGAGTCAGACTAGAGGGCAGGAGTTGGCCCTGAAGTCCCTCTAAGAGGACAAGGATGGAGGGGGGCTCAGCAGAGGGAAGAGAAGAGGGCTCCTGACACTCAGGGGAGGGGCGTGGCCAGGGAAGACACCTCACACCTGGCCAGCCACCAGCCCACCTAGTCAGTGAACTTGTTCACTTGTTTTAACTTTAAGGCCTCTATGGTTTGGAGACAGGAAGCCCTCTTTGGGGGGATGGGAGAACAGGGCAAGGATTGAGGTGGGGGAGAGGTGTGCCCTGACCTCACGCCCCAGCCCTCTGCAGGCTTTTCTCCCCTTCAGCTGTGAGTGCTGCACCTCCAGCCTTGCTGGGCTGGGGTCCCCACTTAGGTGCCTCTCTGGGGGTAGCACCTGCTCAGAGCCTCAGGCCACCCTCCTGATGGGGACACCCTGGCCACCAGGGCCCTGAGCCAACAGCCATGGAGGCTGCGGAGCTGCCAGTGAGGATGAACCTTCCCTCTCCCTGCCTCTGTTCCTTCTTCTCTTGCTCCGCCGCTCTGTCTCTGTCTCTGTCTCTCTCCTGGGAGGGCCCCTGAAGCCAGCATGGGAAAAACAGACCCAAGAGTGCCTTTAGAGGCAGGGTGGGGTAACTTAAGAGAGGGACCTGGTGGCTCTTCCTGTGCGTAGTGCTCAGGATCTGCTCCCAACTCTGTCCAAGTCAGCTGCCTGTCTCTCAAAAAAGGCAGGGGTGGAGATGCTCCCACCTCCCCAGCTGTGGTGCGGGGAAGAGACAGCATGGCTTGAATTGGTGCCTGGAAGACACTGAGTCCTCAGATGGGGGAGGGGCCAACATCTCTCCCTGCAGGTCCCTTGTCCCCTCTCTCCTCCCCAACCCCAGACCTGGGTACATGGAGGTGGGTGGGGCGGGTCGGGGGGTGGAGTGTGTCACCCCGCTCTTCCCTACCCTGTTTCCTTAGGCTTCTGCTCATGGAGACCTGGGACACAGCCAAGGCCCTGACTGTGGGCTCCCCAGGACCCCTTTCTGGGGTACCCCTGCCCAGGGGAGACCCTGTCCCCAGGGAGGAGGTTGGTGACTCTCTGGGGGCTCTGGGTATGCTGTGACAGGAGGCATTTGGAGATCCATCCCCAGGCTATCCTGGCTGTGCCTAAGGCCCCCGCCAGGACAGCACTTGCAGGGGGCAGGGGGCACAGCCAGATGCTGCTCTGGCCACCTCTTGCCAGCCCCAGCCTCGCCCAGGAGGAAGTGTACTTTATCCTTTCCTGGTGAGTTTCTGTTCATTTCAGGACAAGTTGCCTGGGAACCAGAGAGTTGGTCATGGCTGGAAAAGGGGCTGGGAAGGGAATCAGGCCGCCTTTGCCTTTGAATCTGGCCCTGCAGGCAGGGCTGGGATCTTCAGTGCCGCCTTTTGAGATCTGAGGGGGTGTCACCTCCACTTGACTTCATGGCTGTGAAACGTGGGTGGCGTGGGCCACGATTCTGCCTTTGGGGGGCTCCCGCCTTGCTCTGTGCTGTGCTTTCCTGACTGGGACAAGGGGGTCTCAGGGTTTTGGGGAGGGTGCAGCAGCCACAGGGCAGGAATGCGTATACCCTGGCCGCGTTCTGGAGGACTCTGGAAAACCCGGCCGATTACCTTGTAATTGTTCCCAGCAGTGAGGAGCGAGTTTGGGCCCGGGAGCGGCCTCCAGTGTTTGTTTTGCCTTCTGTGTTCTCCAGGCCAGTGGTAACCAAGGGCCGCTTCCCCTTGGAGACGGCGGAGCTCACTCGGGCCAGGGCTGACCCAGCCTGGGCACGGCAGGCCTGGGGACCGGGCAGGGAGGCCGCCCTATGGCAGGGGTTCCGGAGGTGCTGCCCGAACTCCTCTTCTGTCATTCTCTCCGTAGAGGGGAGGTCCTGAGGGGCTTCTCTCCGGGGTCTTTTCCCAGGCAGTTGCCTGGAACATTCGAGAACTCCGGATCCTCTGGTAGGTACCTGGGAAACGGTGAGAATGCACACTGCCCGGCTACATGTGGGTGGTCTTGGGCAGGTTGTGGACTCAGGGCCGTGACTGACCGCCAGGCCACGTTCTGGCAGGACCCAGTGTCCTGAGGTAATTCCGAGGCAAGTTTGGAGCCGAAGGAGAGGTGCTCTGAGATGGCTGCAATGGAGGCCAACCAGGGAAGGCTCCGTGGAGGAGGGGGTCCCGGAAGGTCCCGCACTGATGGGATTCCCATCAGATGGGGTTGTTTGAAGTGAAAAGAATGCCGTTACAATGCGTGTGGCTGTTAAGGACCAGCAGAGCTGGTGCGGCCGCTGGTGTCTAAGGGACCTTGGAGAAGCTGAGAGGACCTGTCAGGGGCTTGGAGGGTGGAGAGCGGGGAGCCTGTGAGGAGGGGAGGGGCCTCCAGCAGAGTCGCCCTACCCTCTTCCCAGCAGGGACTTCCCAGACCCCAAGGGCTTCTACAAGGGCTGGGCTAGGGGATCAGCAGCCCCAGCCCCCACTCTGGTGGCCCTGGTGCAGGACGGGAGGCTGCCTGCTCCTTCCGTGACACAGGTCGGCCTCTAGATGTGGTTGGTTGAAGTCAATTGTGTTTCAGGATTGGCTCGGAGAGGGATGGAAGCCCCTCCGCCTTCTCCTGTGTGTTTCCTTCAGCCTCCACCGAGAGCCCTGACCCACCTGGTCACACGGGGGGTCTGGGGCCGGTGCCATTTGGGGGCAGTAGCCTGAGACTCTGCATTTCCAGCAAGCTCCCAGGTGATGGTCTGTGGGACGCACTAGGGTTGCCAGGCACAGGGTACGCAGGGTGATGGGTTCCCTCGCCCCTACAGGAGCTGTTCTCAAGAAGGGAGACGGACTCTTCCCGGGCAGGTGCTCACTCCTGTCTGGTTTTCCGTTTGGGGACCTAGAAAAGAGACGCTGTCAATCAGCAGAGGAGGGGATCGGGGGCAGGGCAGGGACACTGGTGTATGGGGACTGGCCCAGGCCCCGCGGTCTGACTTTCACACGGATTCCTGCCACCAACCCAGCTGCCGATACAGTTAAACCTCAGTGATTCACTGCAGTGCGTTTTGAGGCAAGGCGCTGTGTCGTGAAAACGTGGGTCCCAGTGGTTTGCTTTGTTGGCAGGTCTTGCTGCCTCAGCAGAAAAGAGGCGCTTTTGATATGGGAACGGAAACTTGGGACCGCGTTAGAAATGGTTGGTTCGTTGGAGAGGACTCTGGTCCTCCTCCAGCTGTGGAAACTCCACGCCTGGCGGGAAGATGTGGGGCTGGGGAGGGGTCCCCTCAGCACCTGGGTCTGTGGTCTGAGCCGCCTGCGCCGTGATGTGGCCGGCCTTCCTTGCTGCTGAGGGGCGTGGGACGCACTAGTCCCCTGCTGGCCCCTCTGCCTGCAAAGGTAACATGCTGCTGTTTTCATTTTATGGAAAGTCCTACTCGCAGAGGAAATACCTTTCTCAGCGCAGCCTGTCCGATGTCCCAGAGCAGCTCTGCCCAGCAAGGCGAACACATGAAATGCGCATTTGTAGTCCTAGTGTGTAACTGGCACAGTGGGGGAAGGCAGAGCAGGAAGAGGAGAGGACTCGTCTAGCTCAAAAGGCCAGTCCTGGCTTCAGTTTCTCACACTGGGCTGACTGCTGGGACAAGCCAGAGCCCCCGTTCTCGTCTCTTCCTCCACGGCCCTGATTGCTGTCCTGGACTAGCCCACTCAATGGATATTGGGCCAATTTCCCTTTTTTCCACTTCCCCTTTTTCCCCTCTTGTTCTCAAAATGTGATAAGTGGAATAGGCGAAACCCAGATCCAAGTTGCTTTCCTGAGAAACTTCCTGAAGTGGTTAGGTCCTGGCCCCCTGGCCTCAGAAGAGAGAAGCAGGGCACACACACCCCTCCCCACCTGGACGCCGCAGACCTATGCCCCAGCTGCCACCCTGTCCCAAGGGCATGGTTACTGGGGGAGGGACTGGGAGAGAGTTTGGAGATGCAGGCAGAACCTCTGCCCGCAGCCGCTTCCCCTGAAGCTTGCACTCATTGTTCCAGTGATGGGGTGTGGCCAGCCTCCCCCAACTAGACTGTAAGCTCCCGGAGGGCAGCAAGTTCTGGCTGTTCTGTGTATCCAGTAGGTGCTTAATACTTTTGGAATGAATTCCAGCCCTGAGGCACATTATTTGGACTTGGGTGTTTTCCCACTGTTCACCAGCTGAACATTGCCAGACCATCTCTTGGGTTGGGTCACTTCTTCCTGTGACATCTTGTCCATGCGGCTCGTTCTTTCCAGTTTCCCCTTGGGGAAGGTGTTTTCTAGCAAGGGGAAGGCCTGTTCTCCCTCAACACTGACCACTTGGCCTGTGTTTGTGAATTGGCCACCTTGTTGAGGCACTCGGGGACTGAGAAACAAAGCAAGCTCTTGAGAAGCTCATTCGAACCTGTCTTAGGGGCTTAGCAGATCCTCGTGGGATGGGTGAACAAGCGACTCAGAGCACAGGCCTCACATGTCGTGTTGGCCCACTTCCTGTGTTCCACGTGAGCTCGCCTGGCCAGGAGAGGCTCCGTGGGCAATGGCAGCACCCGGCATGAGACGCCTGGGCTGTGCCAGGTCTGTGAGTGATGATCCCTCCACATGAGAAGGCAGAAATACAACCCATGAGAGGAGGTTTGCATGTGGCGACAAGCCCAGAGACCCTGTGCATCGGGGGGGCACCCCTAGCTGTGGGCAGAAGCTCCATGGTGCAGCTCATCGTGGCAGTCAGGCCCCAGTGTCATCCGTGGGAGAGCAGGGAGGATCCCAGTGGCTGGGCGATGCCCTGAGAGCGGAAGGTAGGGCCTTGGTCAGTTTGGAGCTGCCTCGGGGTGTCAGCTTGCTCAGTGGAAAAGTAGGCACCTAGGAATCCAAACACCCCTCTCCCGCCTCATCCTGCCTTGTTTCCAGGGTAGAGATCGCCCTGACATGGGTTCTTCCATGTCCTCATCCCCCACCAGCCCGCGGAGTCATCTCCTCCCCAGACCACAGTTTGGGCCCAGGCGTGGAGATGCAGGCACACATCCCGGACTCCTTGGGAGAAACTCGATCCACAGGTGCTGTCTCGGGGCGGCAAGGGCTGCCAAACCACAGCCCTGCGCTTTTTCCTTTGGAGAACAGAAAGGGGAGGCGGCAGAGGCCTGGATTGCAACAATTCTGCTCTCGAAGGCTCTTCACTCCCCACATCTGAGCGTGGTTAACCGTGTCCTTTTGTGTAACCCCGGCTAACAAGCCTGGTCCAGCCAGCCAGGCCTCTGTAAGCTCTGTGCTTCTCTCTGCCCTGCTCTCCCCTCCACACCCGCACCCTGTCCGTGTGGATCTTGGCGTGGTGGACATTTTTCATCCATTTATGTTTTTTTTTTTTTTATTGAAGTGAAATTCACATAACATTCACCTTTTTAAGAGTACACTTCTATGGCATTTAGTCCATTCACTATATGGTATACTACCACCTCTGTCTTGTTCCAAAACGTTTTCATCACCCCTAACAGAGACCTCTGTCACTTCCCATCCCCCTGCTTCCCGGCCGTAGGCAAGCACCAGTTGACTTTCTGTTTCTGTGGATTTGTTGATCCTGGTCATTTCATCAAAAGGGAATCATACAGTATGTGACCTTTTATATCTGGCTTCCTTCACTTAATATAAGTGATTCATTCATATCGTAGCAGGCACTAGTACTTTATTCCTTTTTTTTTTTTTTTTTTTTTTGAGATGGAGTCTTGCTCTGTTGCCAGGCTGGAGTGCAGGGGCACAATCTTGACTCACTGCAACCTCCGCCTCCCAGGTTCAAGCAATTCTTCTGCCTCAGCCTCCCCAATAGCCAGGACTACAGACACCTGCCACCACACCTGGCTAATTTTTTTCTATTTTTAGTAGAGATGGGGTTTCACCATGTTGGCCAGGATGGTCTCGATCTCCTGACCTTGTGATCTGCCCACCTCAGCCTGCCAAAGTACTGGGATTACAGGCTTCAGCCACCTCGCCTGGTCATTTTATTCCTTTTATGGCTGAATAATATTCCACTGAATGTGTATACCACAATTTCTTTATCCACACATCCATCAGTGGACATCTGGGCTCATCCATTTATGTTTTTGCAACAATAACAAAACAACAGTAAAGGAATTGAAAAGGGAGGGAATTCATAAGCTCATGACTCTAAATACAGCAACCTTTTCATTCCTCTGGGCTCCTTTCTGCCTCTGTCCTGAGTGGGCCGATCCACTTTCTTCTGGGTTTTAGTGTCAGGGTAGATGCAGTTGTGCCCTTTTTTCACCTGACGTAGCAAATCCTTTCCCTTGCCCTCTTATACGGAGATCCTTCCCGTTAGCAGTTTGTTTTGTTTTTGTTTTTTTGAGATGGAGTCTCACTCCGTTGCCCAGGCTGGAGTGCAGTGGTGCAATCTTGGCTCACTGCAGCCTCAACCTTCTGGGCTCAAGCAGTCCTCCCACCTCAGCCTCCCAAGTAACTGAGACTATAGGCATGTACCACTACACCCAGCTAATTTTTGTATTTTTTGTAGAGATGAGGTTTCCCTATGTTATCCAGGCTGGTCTTGAACTCCTGGGCTCAAGAGAGCTGCCCACCTCAGCCTCCCGAAGTGCTGGGATTACAGGTGTAAGCCACTGCACTCAGCCCCCATTAGCACTTTTGACGGGTAATACTCCACTGATGTGCTAGCTGGGGAGGTCCCTTCCACACTCTTTGCCTTATCTTATACGTGACGCACCAGTACCATGCCATCCTGCTCCCCAGGCCCTTCTGCTTGCCTGGGAAGTTTAGGGTGAATTTATTCACTGCCTTTGAACTTGCTGGGGCCCTCCCCTCTTGAGTGTTGGTCCGTGTGTTCCAGATTGATGGAACTGGGAGAGGGAGGCCACTGGCATATAGGAGGGGGAAGTGCCCGAAGGTTAATGTGGCCTGCAAGTATGTTGAAGGCCTTTTTTTTCCCACCTGCCTGGGAGGCCCCGGGATTTACCCCTCCCTCAGCATCCTATTGAGTTCCGTGAAGTCCCACACAGGGAATGGTGATTGGGTTGCATAAGCAGGTGCACAGCCCAATTCCTTTCGGAATCCTCTCAAGTTCATTGGCCAAGATCCAGTGGAGGTCCTGCTGAGACACCTCCAATCTAGCTGTCTCCACAGACTCCCCAACCTGGGGCTCGCCTCAGTTGCAAAGCTCAGGAACCTGGAGGTAGGTTACTTGGACACTTGATTTTCTTCTTCTAAAAGTGGACGGTGAAGCGGATGGTCCTGAGGTCGATGACTTTTTTTTTTTTTGAGACGGAGTCTCACTCTGTCACCCAGGCTGAAGCACAGTGGCATGATGTCAGCTCACTACAACCTCTGCCTCCTGGGTTCAAGCGATTGTCCTGCCTCAGTCTCCTGAGCAGCTGGGATTACCGGCATAGACCCCCACGCCTGGCGAATTTTTGTATTTTTGGTAGAGACAGGGTTTCACCATGTTGGTCAAGCTGGTCTTGAACTCCTCACCTTGTGATCTGCCTGCCTCGGCCTCCCAAAGAGCTGGGATTACAAGTGTGAGCCACCGCACATGGTCAAGGTGCAAGATTTTGAGAGTGGTAGGAGGAGAGGTGGCTGTGAACTAAATTAAAAGAAGCTGGTCTAAGGCCATCCTGTTACAGAGAAATAATTGCCTCCCCACACATGCCCATGATTAGTCAATCAACCTGGATGTCCATCTGGGGGGAATGTCACCAAAATTATGATAATAGCACACAATGGGGTATTATGCAGCCACTAACATAAAACTGGTGGAGGAGCTAATATGATGGAAAAAGCAAACTGTGGATTCGTATCTGTGATGTGATCTTTTGCTGTAAAGAGACTATTCTCATAGGCACCAGAATGTTCTCGAAGAACACACACACTTCTGTGCTTCCCTGGGCAGTGGAAGAGAGGAAACACTTTACATTTCTGTATTGAGATTTCTTATGAGAATGTCTAACATTTGAAATATATCGAGATAGATCCTGAGTTTTAAAAACTTCCTGTTCTAAGTGTAATCCTGATGGTTTTCATTTAATAGGGATCTGAGATTCTTAACTGTCCAGCCATGATTCCTTGAAACTAGTGGTTCTCAATCTCTGGCCTCATCCTAGTGCCCTGGAGGGCTCGTTAGAATGTAGGCTGCCCGGCTGAGTTTCTAATTCCAAAAGTCTAACGGGGTCGAGAATTGGCATCTCTGAGTTTCCAAGTGATACTGATGTTGCTGGTCAGGACACCACTTTGAGAATTACTCCTGTAAAACAGGGCCTTTCCCCACGAGCAGTGGCTCACGCCTGTAATCCCAGCACCTTAGGAGGCCAAGGCGGGCAGATCACCTGAGGTCGGGAGTTCGAGACCAGCCTGACCAACATGGAGAAGCCCTGGTCTCTACTAAAAATACAAAATTGGCTGGACGTAGTGGTGCATGCCTGTAGTCCCAGCTACTCGAGAGGCTGAGGCAGGAGAATTACTTGAACCCATGAGGCAGAAGTTGCGGTGAGCCAAGATCGTGCCATTGCACTCCAGCCTGGGCAACAAAAGTGAAACTCTGTCTCAAAAAAAAACAAAAACAAAAATAGTTACATTGTAAATCTTATCACAATCATGTTGCTTTTAGAAATTCTTTTAAAAAAACAAAAAGAAACCAGGGCCTTTCTGTCTGCCTTTTCCCACTGCCTTTCCCCACCACCGTATTATAGAGGGAAGCCTGTGGGTCTCATGACGGGGTCGAGCAATTTGGGTCACCCCCGTGAGCCATAGGACTGGCATCTGCCGTGGCATTCCCCAGTTGAGCGCTCTCCTGCACTTGGCATTCAAGATTCCAAGCTCTCAGGTGTCCCCTGATAGCCTCAGGTGTCCCCTGGTAGCCTCAGGTGTGGAGAGGTGGCAGGAGGAAGGCAGGGCATGTATTAAGCTCCTACTTTGTGCCTGGAGCTTTGGTTAGGCGATTCTACGCTGAAATCATGAATGCCACCCTTCCCGCTTCTTATTCCTCCAGGAGGTTTGTGGGCAGCCACCTGGGCCTCGGGGGGGATAAGTGGATGCCCGGCCCCCTGACTCTCACACAGGCTGGGTGGTAACCCCAAAGTCTGTCCGAGTTGATGCACTCTGAGTCCTCAGATCCTCTCCCTGGTCACCCTCCTGCTCACTGTCCCTGGAGGGACATGAGAGTGACCCAAGGGCCACTCAAAGAGGTGACTTTTGCCAGCTGGCACATCCCATGGAGAGAGGTCAGAGTATCACCAGCTCCCAAATGGGCCTCGGCACTCTAAAAGCCTGGGTTTGGATGGATACCCTGCGTCCAGGAGGCTGCCTTGTTCGAGAGAAGTGGCAGACTCCAGATGCGCTCCAGCCTCCTCCTCTCAGGCCAGGCAGCCCTGAGCTCTGGAGTTTCACGGGAGGCTGAGCTGGAGTGAGCCCTTCGAGAGAACCTGCTTCTCAGCAGAGCCTCCTCCTGGGAGTGACCTCCCTGGGCCCTCCAACCCACCCTGCCTCAAGCCCCCATCTCCTGCCTTCAAGGGGAGCTGCGGGGGGTCAGAGGGCTAGGAGCACCAGGTTCTCTGAGCCTGTCCCCGTGGGTGCCCTGTTGGTGGCTCTTCTGGAGATGGCCATGGGGCTGCTCTCTGGCCTGCCTTCCTGCTTCTACTCTTTGGAACACCCCCACCTCCTGTGTGAACAAGATGGGCCCAGTGTGTGACCCCCCCAGCCCAGGCTAGGTGGTGTGGGGGTCCATAGTGTACATCTTATCCCTGTTGCCTCGGGGGGCTCATCTGCTGCCATCTGGGTCACCTTTCAGGAAGGTTGCTGTGTGTCACTGGGGTCCCTCCAAGAACTGGCTTCTCTTCTGCACCAGGCACAGTCCATTGTCCTCACCACCCTGACTAGGCTACAGCCACAATGTCTTGTAATTTTCAGTCTCTGTATGAATATCATGCTGGTTTCCCAATTTATTGTAATTTTCAGTCTCTGTATGAATATCATGCTGGTTTCTCAGGGCCGTGGCTCCACGGATTCAAGCCCTTTCTGAAAGTGCTGTGAGTCATCTGGGCCTTTCCATAGGTGTTTACAGCAGGTACATTTTGGGTCTTTTGAGATCAGGGGCTAGAGCTCTGGACCGTGTGGGATTTTCTGTCCAAAATCCTTTGTCAGAACTTTCCAGAAAGATCTGGTTCTTTCTGTTGATTCTAGGGGCAAAGACTTATTTTTATATCCCTGCTGAAGGGGTCCCTCCTCAAGTTGGCTGTTGGCAGGGTGGGGGGTGGAGGATGATGACCACACGTCACAAGTCCCACTGGTGGTGGCCCCTTTGCCAGGGGCTTCATGGCCCAGCTGGCACAGAGCATGCCCTGAGCCCTTTCACCACCAAGAGCATCCCCGCCACTCATGTTCAGGATGCCAGAGGGAGCTCAGAACCCCAGTTAACAGGCAGCGGCAGTTGAGCCAGGCTGCAGAGGTTGCATTCTGATAAAATAGCAGATTGTTCTGGGCATGTTTCTCTTGCAAAATCCTGGGCTGCCACCATTGATGTGTGAGATGGGGTGGCAGAGGGAGGGAACTTACGTGATGTTCAGGTGAAAGGAGGCTTTATAAATAGGTCACCTTGTTCCACATCCTGAATTTCATTCTTTCCCCGTCTTGGGGCAAAACAATGGTTTTACTGTTCTGGGGTCAGCCGGGCGCACTGCGGGGGAACTGGGCGTAGGAGGTGGGTGAGTGTCTGCCACTCCCTGGTGACCGACCCACCTCTGTGCATCCCTTACCTGCCCTTTCTGTCTGCTTGTCCCCAGTCACCTTGGCTACATCCCCAAAAGGGGTGTAGCCGCTCCTTCAGCAGACCTCTTCCTAAACAACACCACAAGCAGGTAATTTTTAGTGGAAGCGAGGCTCCAGGACAACTGACCTGACAGCACTTTTGGGGAAGGTAGGAGTTGCAGGGTTGTGGCTTTCACTGAAGCGCCATCACGGGGTTGCAGGCAGGTGCTGTGCGGTCTGCCCTGTCTCAGCCTCCCCCAGGGTGGGCTCTGAGATCCTCATTCCTCCTCACCTCCCCCTCTTCCCTAGAGTTGGCCTGTAGGTGGCTCTTTTGTTTCTGATGGGGCCACCTCACCAGGCCTTTGCCACGTGCAGAGCCGCTGTGCAGCTGCCACCTGGCTGGGGATGGGGACGGACCAGCTGTTCTCTTCTTGTGTTCTGGGTCAGTAGAGAGAGACAGCTGCCCCATTTTTACTGGGCTAATTAAAATCTGTAATTTCGAGACAGTGTAATCGGAAGTCTTGGGATAGATCACTGTAGAAATAATGTCCCTCTTCAGGATGGCCCCAAAGCTTCCCCAGGATTCTCATCCTTTATTTGAATACCCTTCTGCTAGGCTGGGCATGGTGGCTCACGCCTGTAATCTGAGCACTTTGGGTGGCCGAGAGAGGAGAATTGCTTGAGCCCAGTAGTTAGAGACCAGCCTGGGCAACATAGTGAGACCCTGTCTCTTTAAAAGAAAAAAAACATTTTAAATGCCCTTCTGCCAGTTACAGATCCTTAACATGTCCCTTCATGGGTAAGGCATCCAGGACAATAGCGCTTACACATTACACTGAGCTTGCTTTATAAAAGCAACACAGGCACAGCACCTGTAGGAATCGCTTTGGGGATAACCTGTTCTTGCAAACATAGTGTGTGAAATCATTGTTTCTCAGCCTTTGACTCGCTTTTGTGTGCTTAAAAATCATTTTAGTTTCAAAAGTAATACGTGCATTTTTAAAAATTTAATTCAAAAAGCATTGAAAGTGAGCAGTGTCTTTCTTCAGGATTAACTGTTGTGAAAGGTTTGATGTTTATCCCTCTAGACCTTTCTCTGTACCTACAAACAGACAAATGTGCACACAGAGGGTCTTTTTAAATTCTATTCTTTTAGAAATGGCATCATGACCTGCATACTGTTCTGCGATTTGCTTTTAAAAGTCTAACAGCATCGCGGTCCGTCTTCTGTGGTGACGGCACTTTGGTGAGGCTTCCTCCTTTTCTCCAGGGCTGCTTGGAGTTCTGTGGTCTGGACAAGGTGGGACTTGTGCGGCCTCCAGCATCCTCATCCACATGGCCCTGTGCAGGCCTACAGGGTTTCCTAGACAAGAGCCTGGAAGGGCTATTGCTAGGGCATTTTGCACGTGGACAGGGACTGCCTTCTTGCACCTGCACACCTAGAAGCCTGGCCCAGTTCGGGATCTGTCCCCCTTCAACAAACACCCACAGTCATGTAGGAGTAGCCTTTCCCCACATCTTTTGCAGTTCCAGCAACTTTTTTTTTTTTTTGAGACAGTCTCACTCTGTCACCCAGGCTGGAGTGCAGTGGTGCGATCTCAGCTTGCTGCAACCTCCGCCTCCTGGGTTCAAGCCATTCTCCTGCCTCAGCCTCCCAAGTAGCTGGGATTACAGGCATGTGCCACCATGCCCAGCTAAGTTTTGTATTTTTAGTAGAAATGGGGTTTCACCGTGTTGGCCAGGCTGGTCTCAAACTGCTGACCTCAGGGGATCTGCCCAGCTCGGCCTCCCAAAGTGCTGGGATTACAGGCTTGAGCCACTGCATGGCAACTTTTAACCCTGTGCATCCCACAGCACTGTCTTGCTCCTGTCTCAGCGGTAGTGCTGTGCCTGGCATCACAGTCCTCTGAGCCTTGCGTAATGAAAGCAAACCGTGTCTGCATCCAGAAGGTACTCTCCGACCAAGGGGGCCTGCCCTGCCTCTCCTGCCCCTCCAGGCTCCCTCAACCTACAGAGAGAATGGCTGCCCTAGATCATCAAAGGCTGAAGACAGGTGCCCTTCACCTGTCACGGGTCTAGCGCTTTCAAACAATGAGCTTCGGGGATGCTTTCCACTCCTCTCCACCCCTGGGGATCAGCATCCATTTCCCTCTGTATCTGCAGACATGGCTGCCCCTACCTGGAGGAGCCCACAAAACTGGAGGATCTGTGAGGTTCTTTTCTTACTTCCTTCTAAGATCTGTGGCCCCCAGCAAATCCTCTCCAAAGCTGGCCTCTTCTCTGGACCCACACCACCTTAAATGGCTGTTCGAGGCTGGACGAGGGAGGAGGGGGATTTCAGAAGCTCATCGGCTTAGAGCCCAGGCTGCCACCAGGAAATACAGCGGGCACACGCGGCTCTGGTGGGTGTCTGGAACCTCAGCCTACCCCCGTCCCATGGCTGCTCTGGAGACACTGGGTTGAGGGGTTTTGCCCTCAGAGGGTATAAGGGACATCCCCTTTCACCCGCTCAAGGATTGTGTGTGTGTGTGTGTGTGTGTGTGTGTGTGTGTGTGTGTGTGTGCGGCAGTGGTGGGGGGCGGATTCCTTCTGCTGAGGGAAGAAGTTGAGTGAAGTTAAAACCTCAGTGCTTCGCGCCATCTGGTGTCCATGCAGGCAACCCTCCCCCTCCTCCAGAGCTTTGAATGGCCTTCACTCTGTTGTAGGAAAGGCAGAATCTCCTCCAGGGTATGTGTTCCCCTGCAAGGGAAGCCAAGGTGACTCCAGGGCCCGTGGCTGCTGTCTGGCTCTGAGGGTCCAGGCGGTGGTTCCTGCCTCCATCGCATCTTGCGCTCCTCTCTGCTTCCCCCAGCCCAGCCCTCCCTCCCGGGCATGAGACAGGTGCTCCTGCCACAGCCTTGACTTTGATATTGGTGGTGTGTCCTCTTCCTTTATCCCCCACCTGCTTGCGGTACAATGGGGCCAGCGCTGTGCCAGGCCAGGACTGGGGATAGGTGAGTGTGGGGTCAGGGGACTGTCCCAGCTGAGCTCAGAGAGGGCGAGGGACGTGGAACACGAGAGGCAGAGGGACGCAGCCTGAGAGGCCGAGGTCTTGGTGCCAGCGCCGTCGATGCTCTCAGATTTGACAGCGGATCTCTGACAAAAGACATGCAGGAGCATGGGTGGGTGGGCGCCTTGCCTGCCTTCCTCGGGAGGAAGCTCTCCACGGGACACATCCCGAGCGAGTGTCAGGGAACTCACCCGCACACGATCCGCCACCAGCATCAGCTCTTCTACCCAGATAAGTTGTCTTCCGTGACTCATGGCCTCTGGGACAGTTGTGAGGAAAGTCCTTTCATGAGCTCCCAGCCCACCCTTTTATGGCTGTTTTTCTCTCTTGACCCTGGTGATCTTACCTTTAATTTGATTTTGCTTATAGGAAAATGTTGCTAGGAGTTCCCGACCCAGAATGACTGGTGAGCTCACCCATAAGGACGGTCCTGCAGTTAGACCTTCTGTACACACACACGTGCATACACACACACGTGCACGCACACACACGTGCACACACACACATGCAGACACACCATACACATCCAGACACACCACACGCACAGATACATACGTGCCTCACATAACTACACATATGCATACACACCACACATACATGCAAACACGTACACACACATTCTTTCTCCTGGTTGAAATACCTGATGGCATTCGTACCTGTGACAAAGTAACAGCTTGGTTTCAGGAAGCACCAGGCCCTGGGACTGTACATGTGACAGCTGCCTGGCAGCCTGAGGACTGCGGAAGTGAGAACTGTCATCATTTACAGGGAGTACAGTTTGGTGGGACAGAAGAGGTACAGGCCAGCAACGTGTTTGTTGTGGGGCTTAGCTGAGACAGCCGTGAGGAGGAGGAGGCAGGTGCAGTCCTGGTGACATGCTGGCTAATGCTGTAGTGGGCTTTGGGGGTGAAAACTTCCACTAAGGGAATGGAGGGCAGGCGCTGCCGGCCATGACACTGCCTGGACTGTCATGCCTCTGTCCTGCTCATTAGTCTCGGCTGCTGCCATTGCTCTTGGTGTGCAGGCACACGAGTGTGCACGTGTGTATGGGTGTGTGTATAGGTGTGTGCGAGTGGGTGTGTGCACATGCGTGGGTGTGTGCATGTGTGGGGTGTGCAAGTGTATGTAGGGGTGTGCATGTGGGGTGTGTATGGTGTGTACGTGTGTATGGGTGTGTGCATGTGTGTGGGTGTGTGAACGAGTGTGGGTGTGTGTGCGAGTAGGTATAGGTATGTGCGTTTGGGTGTATGCACGTGTTTATGGGTGTGTGCATACGTGTGGGTATGTGCACGTGTGTGTGGGTGTGTGCACGTGTGTGTGGGTGTGTGCATGTGTGTATGGGTGTGTGCCTGTAGGCACACATGCACAGTGTATAGGGGGTGGTGGTGGCAACAGCAGGGCCACATCTGTCCTCTGCTCTCCCATTCCAGCCCTGCAGGGTAGCACAAGTCACGCCCTTTGCATCTTTGCTCCTCCTGGGTGGGGATGAAGGCTGAGTCCTCCCACCTCCTGGAAAGTCACCAGTTGTTCAGCAATCCCAGGCCCTAATGCTTCTGTGGCACTGAAGGGCCCCACAAGGCCTAGGCATCTGCATTTGCTTCTCAGAGCAGCAGTAAGTGGGGTGGACCCAGAGCAGGGAGCCTGTACTGTTCTCTCAGCTCCTGCCTGAAGTGTGGCACCCAGTGCTGCATGCCCAGGGATGTCTTTCGTGGTCCATTGTTCACAGGAGCCATCCCAGCACCTGCGGATGTTTGTTAGTCAGCACCTGTGGGTGTACACATCCCCCATCCTGAGTGCCATATCCAGGAATTTTGGTGATGGTAGTAGCAGTTTTGCTAATACGATTCAAACGGGCATTCCTGTTTGAATACCATGTGGCCCAGGAGCCGTAGTTTCTCTGTTTTTGTAAATAAAGTTTTATTGAAACATACCTATGCCTGTTCGTTTACATATTATCTGGAGACCCTTAAACAGTTACTATCTGGCTGCTTACGGAGGGAGTTTGCCGACCCCTGGTTTAGAAGGAGCCTTAAACTTGATCTGCTCTAGCCCAACCTTCCAAGCCTTTGGGTCTTGGCCCAAAGGCAGCATCCATCTAGAGGGCCAGATGTGGCCAGGAAGACGGGAGAGCAGTGATCTTGGTTCAGTGAATGGAGCACAGGCTGGGAAACAAAAGTGGAAATGGCAGTGGCACCAGCCCCCCCAGAACACTCTCTGCTGAGTTTTAGGTAAGTGTGTGACAGATGAGTGAGCAGAAGCTTGAAGAAGCTCAGGCTGGATCTTCGTGACCGGAGCTGCTGCCTCTGTGTGTGAGCTCGGAAGCCCCAGGAAGCAGGGCTGGGGAAGCGCCCATCAGGCTGCAGTCCCAGGGGAAGCAGCTTGTCCATCTCCTGGGGACCTGCAGGAAGGGTGGATCTGTGCAGCCACATTTTAAAATAGAAGAAGGCAGGCAGATGGATGGCTTCAGTGTTCCTGCACCACGAGGAGGTGGCTAGGTGTGGACAACAGGAAGTTGGGAAGGCAGTGTCATCTTTAACCATAGCCTGGACACAGGGCGGGTGACAGATGAATCATGAGTAGCCCTAGGGTCACCACAGTGATTGACCACCTGGGAGGTGACTCAGATGGCAGAAGTGGCCAGGTGGGTGGCCCACATTCCCTGGCTAGGCCCTGGGGTGGCCTTGTGAGGGAGTCACCCCACAGTCCTGGAGGCTCCTTTACCTGCCCGCCCTGCCCAGGGAAAACGCCCCATACTCTGTCCCCAGCTTCCCTCCTCCCAGGCCCTCCCTCCCACCAACTCCCACGTCTCACAGCGTTGTGGTCCAAGGCCTGGGCTGGGGTACAGGGGAAGGTGGGTGGAGGCGGAGGGGTGGTGGTTAGGGTTAGGGATAGAGTTAGGGATAGGGTTAGGGATAGGAATGGGGTTAGGGATAGGTTTAGGGTTAGGGTTAGGGAGCTCAGCCCAGCATCAGTGTTGAGGACTTGCTGGGCCACCTGAGGGTCTAGCATCTCAGAACTGGGAGAGCTTGTGGAGCCAACTGGGCAGACAGACAGTGGATGTCCCACGTTGGGGTGAAGCCATCCTTTCTGGTGACTCTTTCTGGGACGGGGCTGGGAGTTCCCTCCCGCCATCCAGCTAATGCCTGCTGCAGCCCCACAGGGCTGTCTTAAGTGGAGACGAGGCAGGACAGCCTGGTCTAACTCGGGCTAATGGAGCCTGGGCCAGCCTGTCCTTTATAAATAAAGTTTTCTGGAACTCAGCCACGCGCGTTTATTTATGTCCTGTCTGTGGCTGCTTTTGTGCGACAACAGCAGAGACTGTCTGGCCCTCAAAGCCAGACGTTTACTATCTCGCCCATTGCAGAAAAAGCCTGCTGATCTCCTGTCTCGCTGAGACAGGCGTTCTGTGTGTTCAGGCCTGGGTTTGTTAGCCTGAGCGCTCCCTCCCTCTCCCTCCCTTCCCTCCCTGTCTCACCCCGAATCACCCTTTCTCCCGCTCTGAGGTGTCCCCCTTGTCCTACCCCACTCAACCTCCCTGTTATGGTCCCTCCTAGCATTTTCAATTACCCTGCGAGGGGACCCCTCCCACCACCTTTCCCTCCCACCAGCCTCCTCCTCACTCTTCCCACCTGCTCCCACGGGTGGAGAGAGGGCGGATCTTCCATGACAGATGAGATTCCGGGAAAAAGGTTCGTCGAGCAGCAGAGGGGCTGTGGGGGAGCTACACTGCCCGAAGCGTGCCGTGAACTCTCAGAATGTAACTCCCGCCCCATCCTCTCAGGGTGCTGAACTCTGTGCCCACAGGACCCTGCAGAATTGAGAATACGGAGAGGTCCCTGGGCACCAAGCTGGAGGGGGTGTCCAGACAGAGATGTGGGGGGGTACTCTGTTCCCCCGCTCTGTGCAGCTCTGACCTCAAGAGCCGCCTTGGGCCGGCCTTTCTACAGCTCAGAAAATGCTCTATTGGAGGTTGGGGAAGAGGGGAATTCAGGGAAGGCCACACCCCAGCCACACCAGACCAGCTCTCTCTGCTTCCTACAGCTTGAGGCACAGGCCCCAAAGCCACAGGGTGCCCTCTGCAGCCACATAGAGGGAGTCCAGGAGAGGAAGTGGGAATGAAAGCTTGAAAATGGGATTTTCCTGGGAGATCGTGGATGTGAGGACACAGTATTCACAGAACCTTCTGGAACCAGGGTGGTCCTCCAGGCTGCAGAGGGGCACCTCAGCTCTGTAATGGCTTTGCACACACTGGACACAAGGAGACCTGCCCTGTCTCTGAAGAGATGACCATGTCTCTGAGATCAGAACCCTCTGTCTATGGCCAGGTGCAGTGGCTCATGCCTGTAATCCCAGCACTTTGGGAGGCCAAGGTGGATGGATCCTCTGAGGTCAGGAGTTCAAGACCAGCCTGGCCAACATGGTGAAAAATTAGCTGGGTGTGGTGGTGTGCACCTGTAATCCCAGCTACTTGGGAGGCTGAGCCAGGAGAATTGCTTGAACCCAGGGAGCAGAAGTTGCAGTGAGACGAGACAGCACCATTGCACTCCAGCCTGGGCAACAACAGCAAAACTCCATCACAAAAAAAAGAACACTCTGACATCAGAAAGGAGAGGTCGAAAAACATGACCTGGCCCCTGAGATAAGGAGGTCGGGGCACCAAGTATTCCCACATGGAAAGGTTCTGCCGGGACCAAACCTCCAGGGCGCCTGGCTACCCTGAGGACGGGGTCTCATGGGGCCTCTTACCAGCTGAGAGGGGGCTGTAGGCCAGCCCCTGCACAGCCTGGCCCTGGCTGGTCCCACACTGAAGGGGAGGCCAGTGCTCTGAGGTCCCTGGGTTTCCCTGTGTCTGGAAGCCTGCAGCCTCCCACACCCCTGGTTCCTTTGGGTTCTCTTTGTCCCCTTTACTCGGACACCCTAGTAACGAACAGCTCAGAGTGACTCTCCTGGCAGCCAAGGCTCCGATGACCTCCCACCCAGTCACTCCCACAGGCTCCTTTAGTTCTGTTTCTTCAGCCGGGAGCCTGCCTTGCCCCTGCCCTGGTTGATCCTAGGAGCTTGACCCCAAACCAGGCTGCTCTCCCTGGCCTCTCTGGTCCCTTCCAGAGGCCAAGGGGGTTCTTGATGGCAGAAAGAAACTTCTCTCTTGAACAAGGCTCGACTCTTCCACCGCCTCCTCCTCCTCCTTGGCTAGAACTCTTCCTGGCCAGCACTTGGGGAGGCCGAGGCAGGTGGATCACTTGAGGTCAGGAGTTCAAGACCAGCCTGGCCAACATGGTGAAACCCCGTCTCTACTGAAAATACAAAAATTAGCCAGGCATAGTGGTGGGTACCTGTAATCTTAGCTGCTTGGGAGGCTGAAGCAGGAGAATTACTTGAACCCGGGAGGTGGAGGTTGCAGTGAGCCAAGATCATGCCACTGCAATTCTAGCCTGGGCGACAGAGCAAGACTCCATCTCAAAAAAAAAGAATTCTTCCTGGGCTGCCAGTGGAGAGGATGGGGTAGATGCAGTGAGATCTCTCTCCCAACCTGAGTCCCTGTTCTCCCTCCCTGAAGGACCCAGGGGATGGTAGCCAGAGAGGGAGCAAGGCATCTGAATGTCGGACTTCCTCCCCAGACGTGCTTTTGAGCCCCAGAGGGCGAAACCCTGGCTTCTAGTTGAAGGGCGTGGGCAGGAAAAAGAGGTGGTCGGTCAGATAAGAACTCCCGGGGGTCAGGGGATGAGCCCCCCATGCTGTCTGAATCGGGGCCTGCCCTTGAGAAGAATGTTGCTGGCGGAGGAGGCTCCTGGGGCCCCTCCTGCCAGGCGCACACAGACCCCTGAGCTGCTCATCTGCACCAGAGGGCTCTTCTCTGGAGTGAATTGGTGCATCTGCTGGAGGTCGCTGTGCCAGAGATGGGGAAGAGGAGCTGGGACTGGCATCCTCAGCAGCCTCTGCTGCTACCCAGAGCTTCCCTTCCCCTCTGAACAGCAAGGCAAGGGCCATATACCTCCCTCTGTTTTGACCAAGAAAATGCCCATTGTGTCATGGCTGAGACCCGGTTCTGTGGCACCGTGGCCTTCTGCCCTGTGGGACCCTGATGAGGTATTTGGTGGGCATCAGCCATGCGTGTGCACCTAACACAGATGAGGGTGACGCCCAGCCCCCAAGCCCACCGCTCCACACGGTCTGCTGGGTGGACAGACAGCCCCTTTCCTTTGTGACAGCCTAGCCAGGGAACAGGGGATTTCATTCTATGCCAAGGCTCCAGCCTGCCCATGTCAGGCCTGACTGAGCCCGGGCGCAGACTGCTGGGACACACCGGTGTGGTCGCCTCGCCCTCTGGGTTAACTCTCCCCTCCACCCCGCAGCCCTGCTCACCGGCTGTTTGTTTTTTCCATCCATTAGGCAGTACCGAACACCGCAGCTTGCAGAGGTCCCCTGGCAGCCCTCCTTAGGAATTCTGTCTAGCCTGGATCAGAATACCGGAGGCGAGACCGCGAGATTGATGAGTTTGCCTTGGGAGTCGGTGAGAAGGTGAAACCAGGGGCGAATATGGGTCAGAAGGTCACTGGAGGGATCAAGACTGTGGACATGAGGGACCCCACGTACCGGCCCCTGAAGCAGGAGCTCCAGGGTCTGGATTACTGCAAGCCCACCCGGCTGGACCTGCTACTGGACATGCCCCCCGTGTCGTACGACGTTCAGCTGCTGCATTCGTGGAACAACAACGATCGTTCGCTCAACGTCTTCGTGAAGGAGGACGACAAGCTCATCTTTCACCGGCATCCGGTGGCCCAGAGCACAGACGCTATCAGGGGCAAGGTCGGGTATACCCGTGGGCTGCACGTGTGGCAGATCACGTGGGCCATGAGACAGCGGGGCACGCACGCCGTGGTGGGCGTGGCGACGGCGGACGCCCCCCTGCACTCTGTCGGGTACACGACCCTCGTGGGGAATAACCACGAGTCCTGGGGCTGGGACTTGGGGCGCAACCGGCTCTACCACGATGGCAAGAACCAGCCAAGCAAAACATACCCGGCCTTTCTGGAACCAGATGAGACGTTCATTGTCCCTGACTCCTTCCTGGTAGCCCTGGACATGGACGACGGGACACTGAGCTTCATTGTGGATGGACAGTACATGGGAGTGGCTTTTCGGGGACTCAAGGGCAAAAAACTGTATCCTGTAGTGAGTGCCGTCTGGGGCCACTGTGAGATCCGAATGCGCTACTTGAACGGACTTGATCGTAAGTGTCCCCTGTGCTCTCAGAGGCAGTGCCCTCCCTCTGTCCACATGGTCCTGGCTGGGCTCAGGGCAAAAGTTTATACAGTCACTGAAACTAAAGTGTTTTGAAGTTGATATCCCAGTGTATTCAGACCCTCAGAGGCAACTTTTGCCGGCATCTGGTTAAGTGAGGAATTCTAGCCAGAGTCTGCTAGATTACCTAATAGTGACTCATGAATGAGTGGACAGATGGATAGATGGATGGATGATGGATGATGAATGAATGGATGGATGGATGGATGGATGAATAATTGATTGGATGGATGGATAGATGAGTGGATAACGAATTGATGGATGAATGTTTGGATTGATAGATGGATGAGTAGTTGAGCAAATGGATGGATGGATGGATGGATGGATGGATGGATAGATGGATGTATAGGTGGGTTGATGAGTGTTTAGACTGATGGATGGATGGATGGATGAGTGTTTAGATTGTTGGATGGATAAGTGGATGAACAAGTGGATGGATGGATGAGTGGATGGATAAATGAACACTGGATGAGTGGATGGATGGATGGATGAGTGTTTAGACTGATGGGTGAGTGGATGGATGGATGATGGATGGATAGGTGAGTGGATGAGTGTTTAGACGGATGGATGGATGGATGGGTGGGTGGATGAGTGTTTAGAGGTGGTTGGTCATGATGGATGGATGAATGGATGAATAAGTAGATGGATGAATGAGTGGATGGATAAATGATCACTGGATGAGTGGATGGATGAATGGATGGATGGATAGGTGGGTGGATGAATGTTTATTGATGGATGAGTGGATGGATGAATGGATGGATGGATGAATGGATAGGTGGGTGGATGAGTGTTTAGAGGTGGTTGGTCATGATGGATGGATGAGTGGATGAATAAGTGGATGGATGAATGAGTGGATGGATAAATGAACACTGGATGAGTGGATGGATGAATGGATGGATGGATAGGTGGGTGGATGAGTGTTTAGATTGATTGATGGATGAGTGGATGGATAAATGAGTGCTAGATGAGTGGATGGATGACTAGATGGATGGATGAGTGACAGCCACACATGGCATCTGTGGTACAGGCTCCCCAGCCTGCTTGGTCCTCACCTGTGCAGCCTGGCACCCCCAGGTCGTGGGACTCCTGGAAGAGGTGGATGGCCAGGTCTGCATCCAGCAGGTAACCTCCCCAGGGAAGCCACCTCAGAACTGGACGAGGGAACCAGCAGAGTGAGTTCTGTATCTGTCTTCCCCGGGCGACAGAAATAAGTGGCACCAAGTCCGCAGCCAAATTTGCAGGCCCTCAGCCCTGCCCCCCTCCTCCCAGCCAAGGGGTGACCACGGAACCAGGGAGGTTACCGTCCATTCTTTGCAGACAGGCAGGTGAGGGCACTGCCAGGCCTGCTACTGTTGCCTGGCCACTGGGACCATGGGGCTCTGTGAGATTTCCAGCCCTGTCCCCTCCAGGAACGAGCCCCCTGATACTCTCATGAGCTCTGTGGGTTTGCACAGCTTCATGGTTATGTATTCCACCTCCAGTACAGAGTTCCGGAGCAGCTGGGAGGGGACTGGGGCTTATTTGAACAGAGGGTTCTGCCCACCCAGTCCTGAAGTGTAGACGCATGTCCTGTGAATAGGCGGTGCCTTGCTTGGTTAGCTCTGCATGAGACAGGGAAGTTAGATGCTTTCATAATTTTCCTTGCTTGGAAAATCCTAAAGGTGTTGGTTGAGTGGGGGATACGAGAATGGGAATCAGTATTTGGGAACCGTATCTGTGAGCTGGAAGCCAGATGGCCACTCAGAGCGTCACGTCAGGGCACTGTTAGTCAATGACAAGGACCCTTTCCTCTCCACCAGAATCAGATGCTCAGCAGTGCCAGGGCCCCTTGGCTTCTCATCTTCCTAAGTCCTGGTCGGACGTGAATGGCCCTGGGGTACGTGGACGGTTGACTTTAGAGAATCCAGATTGGAAAAGAGATGTGGTCGTTCTTGGTTCACCGAGCAAAAAATCCAAGGGTGGGGCAGTGTCACAGCTCTGCTGTGGGGTGGGGGTATGGTGGGGCGTGGGTGTTAGTCACCAGCCTCAACCTGATTAACCCGACACCTCCAGGCCCTTATTGAGGCATTGTCTTGTGTCATAGAAGTGTCGTTCTGCGGCCAGGCGCAGTGACTCACGCCTAATCCCCGCCCTTTGGGAGGCCGAGGCAGGCGGATCACAAAGGTCAGGAGTTAGAGACCAACCTGGACAACATGGTGAAACCCTGTCTCTACTAAAAATGCAAAAATTAGCCAGGTGTGGTGGTGTACGCCTGTAATCCTAGCTACTTGGGAGGCTGAGGCAGGAGAATTGCTTGAACCCAGGCAGTGGAGGTTGCAGTGAGCTGAGATTGTGCTGCTGCACTCCACCCTGTCTTGAAAAAAAAAAAAGGTATCATTCTGGCTGCTCTATAGAGATGGACAGCAGGGGCAAGTGGCCTCTGAGAGGCGAGGCCAGGGAGGAGCCAGGCTTGTCCTGTGAGAGGTGATGGGTGCTTGGGCCAGGATGGAAGCTGCAGAGGTGGAGAGGGCTGGCCCATTCCTGGGACTCTGAAACAGGCTCATCCATGGATTGAATGTGACGGGAAAGGGAAACATAGAGGTGACTCCAGGTGTTTGGGTTGAGCAGGTGGAAGCGGGGGCTGCCGACCTGAGATGGGAAAGCCCGAAGGAGGAGCAGATGTTAAATTTGAGCATCTTCTTCAACACATCCCGGCAGCCCTGCAAGCCTAGAGTCTGGGAAAGCCGTCAGTGGGGGAGTTGTCCACGCATGGACAGCTTTAGAGCTGCCACCCTGGCGAGGTCACTGCGAGTGGGGACTAGAGAGGGAGGAGAAGAGGGCTGAGACTGAGCCCTGCTTAGAGGCCAGGAGGGCGGAGGCTGAGGGGACCCAGTAGATTGGTGTCCTAGATGCCAGGTGAGGAAGGGGCTTTCAGAAGGGCAAAGTAGCAGCAGGTCAAGAATGTGGATGGCTAAGAGCTGTCCATCAGCTTTGGCAACAAGGAATTCACAGTTGACCCTGACAAGAGTCATCTGGGTCGGGGGGCTAGGGGGAGCCTGATGGAGTGGCTAGAGGAGGTTGGACGGGGTGTTCGTGTCCGGGGCTGCTGAACACATGACCGGGAGCAGGACCCGTTAAAACGGCAGCAGCGCTGAGGCCAGGTGTCTGCGATCAGAATGGTAGCAGGCTCAGCTGCCAAGCTCTGAGGCGGAGCCCACCCCAGGCCTCCCCTTGCTCCTGGGGACTACCGGGAATCCTTGGCGTCCCTGCGTCTGTAGATGCTTCCCCAAGTCCCTGCCTCTGTTTGCGCAGGGTGGTCCACCTGCATGTGTCTTCTCTGTGCCCCCTTCTCTCCTTAGAAGGACACCAGCCATTGGATTCAGGACCCACCATCCCTATCCAGTATGTCCTCATCATAACACAATACATCTGCAAAGTCCCTGTTTCCAGATAAGGCTTCACTCTGAGGTTCCAGGCGAATGTGAATTAGAGGACACTGCTCAACCCACTCCAGATGTCGAGGCAGCCAGTGTAGACCATCTCCACAAGGCCTTCCTCTCCCTGTGCCACCACCTGGGAGGGGGGTGACAGATGAGCCTGGTGCTCCCTCCCCTCGCGCCACCGATGCTGGGGTGCCCATGGTGAGGTCAGAGGCCACCCAAGTCCTCTGTCCCAGGAGAGTTGGCTTTGCCTTCCAAGGCACCTAAAGAAGGTGGGTGTCCTGGTGAGACCAAATCCCAGGATCCTCCCAGGAGCAGCGCATGTCAGGTGGAGTTTCTGGCCAGGCCTGGCTGGATCTGTCATTTTTTTTTTTTAGAGATCGGGGTCTCACTATGTTGCCTAGGCTGGTGTGGAACTCCTGGGCTCAAGTGATCCACCTGTCTCTGTCTCCCAAAGTACTAGGATCACAGGCATGAGCCATGGCGCGCGGCCGGATCTGTTTTCTTGGTGTCAGGCTGATCTGGGCTTTGCTGTCTCTGTCTTGGAGTTAGAGGTAGTTCCACTCCCCGGACGTCTGGAGAGGCATCGGTGCCCAGCCCCCACACCCGGGTCCGACTTCAGCGAGGGCAGCTTTGTTTGTAGGGCAGCTCAGGCAGTTGCCCTGCATGTACCTTCCCAGGGATCTCCCAGCCCACTGTTCCCACGGCCTCTTCCCTGCATGCCAGGCAGAACCCCCCAGCAGAGTCTCTGCTTCCAGGCTGGGGCTAGGGCCATGGTCAGGCAGAAGCAGGGACAGTGAGATCTCGATGTTTCCCTGTGTGGCCTCCCCACTGTCTAGCCAACTGGGGCCACAGGCCCTGGACTCTGATTCCTCCTCAAGGCTCGAGGCTCAAGGCCTTGTGCTGAGGATGCAGCCAGAGAGGCTGCTGGGTCACCCTCCCTGTCTTTCCTGGGGCAAGAGTGGAGATGGCCATTGTTGAGTGGGGAGACGGGGCCTGGCCTGACCCAGACCTGCCCGACACCCTCCCTGGAGATGCAGAAAGGCCTGTCTGCAAGCAGCAGGCAGGCAGGCAGGCACTCCAGGGAGCACCCCTGACCTCGTGGGTCCTCTGGCCCCACCCCCACTGCTTTAAAGACATCTACCTCTGAGGAGGCATCTTCCATGCAGTTCTGCATTTTAGAATTTTCTTTAACAGCTCCCAGATGGGTTTGGTGTGGTTTGTCGTGGTTGAAGGTTCAGGGAAGGTCAGCTCTTTTCCTCAAGATCTGCACCTCCTCACGGGTGCCTCCTTCCTGTATTCCACTCCAGCTCAGCTCTTCGGGGAGCTACTCATCAGGAGACTGATACCCCCCACACCAGGGGCTTCCTTCCTTCCTTCCTACGTGGGGGAGGGGTTGTTCCAGATGCTGTTCCCCACCCCTTCCAGGAATTCTGGTCATATGAGGACCTCAGGCTCTCAGAGTCGGCGGGGGTGGGGGGTAGGGGACCAAGGGTGTCTGATCACCTAGATGGATCTCAGGCATCCCTCCCCAGTTGACAAGGACAAAGGCTCCATGTTTTGTTTGACTCTGCTCTTTCGTAAGAACTACTTAATGGCCGGGCGCGGTGGCTCACGCCTGTAATCCCAGCACTTTGGGAGGCCAAGGCAGGCAGATCACGAGGTTAAGAGATTGAGACCATCCTGGCCAACATGGTGAAATCCCTTCTCTACTAAAAATACAAAAAATTAGCTGGGTGTGGTGGCATGTGCCTGTAGTCCCAGCTACTCGGGAGGCTGAGGCAGGAGAATTGCTTGAACCCGGCAGGCGGAAGTTGCAGTGAGCCAAGATCACGCCACTGTACTCCAGCCTGGCGCCTGGCAACGAAGCGAGACTCTGTCTCAAAAAAAAAAAAAAAATACAAAAATTA
>PVKV010003071.1:63975-99037 GCA_004027835.1 Alouatta palliata | reverse complement strand
TTTTTTCCTGACCTCATCGCTCTGCAGCTGATTCATTCAGCCTGTGAACCGGGCACAGCACCACACTCTTCAGGCTTGAGTTGGGTTGAAATCTCTCAGGGAATGGCGAGACAGCCGTGGGTCTGGGCTCCGGGGCCGTGCCCGTCCACGTTGACCCCCAGGTAGCCGTTACCACAGAACTGTCGAAGCTGGTGCACCGTCTCTTCCAGTTCCTCAGCCTTCTGCTCCCAGAAATAGCACCTGACTGACTTCCTGATTTTTTTGCTGCTCATTCAGCATTGTACTCTCTCATTCACAGAAATTATTTAAATGAATGCGCGCCTAAGCTTCCCGGGGATGGGCATAGCAGCTGGAGGCCCCAGGCCACGGTACGGGTGCCCACCCCCTCGGTGGATTTCAGCAGGCACCTGGGTTTGTGGCCAGAAGTGGGTGCAAAGCCGGCAGCCCCCAGTCAAGAGTGTGGAGGTTGGGGAGAACTCCCGAGTCCTGGTAGTGACCAGCTGAAATGGGGGCTGTGCATTCTTGGTCTTTGAAAAGCGGTTAGACCGGGGCCCTCTTCGCCATCAGTTTCCTCCTGCAAGAGCAAGGGGGCGTGACCTGCTTATGTGCTTGAGGCCCCAGAGATTAGACTCATTCACAGGATGCCTGGGTGACTCTGGTCCTATTTTCAGCTCGTAAGGCATCACTGCAGCCATTCACTGCCACTTCTGTAGCCCGTCTCGGTGGATCCCATGACCTGTCCCTAAGTGGGTTATTCAGTGGGATCCAAAGATGGCCAGGCCATGGCAGGTCCTTCACCCCACACGGCTGTGTTCACAGAGGGTGGATTGTGGTAGCTGGAGGGCCTCATCCCGTTGGAGTCCATGGCTCTCAGACCTTGAACCGCTGACTCTCACCTCCCCGAGCCCATCTCCCCATCTGTAGGTTGGGGTCACAGTCCCCACCAGGCACATGACTGGTACCCCACAGGCCATGGCTGGGGCTGGGGCTGCAGTGTCAGCCACCCAAAATAAGGTGCTGAATGGAACTGGGGGCTCATGTGGGCCTCTGCAGTTTAGAAACTTTTTTTTTTTCTTATTTTTGGAGACAGGAGTCTTGTTCTGTCACCCGGGCTGGAATGCAGTGGCGCAATCTCGGCTCACTGCAACCTCCACCTCCTGGGTTCAAGCAATCCTTCAGCCTCAAACTCCCAAGTAGCTGGGACTGCAGACATGCACCACCACACCTGGCTAATTTTTGTGTTTTTAGTAGAAACGAGGTTTCGGCATGTTGGGCAGGCTGGTCTGGAACTCCTGACCTCAGGTGGTCCCCCACCTCGGCCTCCCAAAGTGTTAGGATTACAGCCATGAGCCACTGCGCCCAGCCTAGAAATATTTCTTCATGAGTTGATTTGAAACCCTTTACACCAAGAGGGTAGTGATGGGAACTCCCTCTCAGCCCTTACTGCCGCAGCCTGGCAGGGCTCTTGGGCCAAATTCAGTGGCTTTTGGAGCTTTCTCAAGTGCCTTCCAGCCCACAGGGAGAGCGCCTTCACCTTCCGGCGGGGCTAAGCCCCATCCTCAAGGGAGGGAGCTCAGGGCAGCCCCAGTGAAGGCCAGATGCAGGAGAGCTTCTGAGAAGAGAAGAGCGCACACCCCTAAATTCCCCACTCCACCGTGCAGAAGACCTACTCCCGATAGCCCAGTCAGGCCGAGAGCTGTGATAAGCACTCCAGCCTTTAGGAACTTGGCTGCATGGGGCTTTAGGGAGAATCTGGTCTGGATTCCTTATCTTACAGATGGGGAAACAAGTCCAGGCACATGGAGGGATCTGCTCCAGGTCAGGCTTCGGGGCAGGGTCTGGAGTGGCCAGGGTGGGTGCTTTACCCGAGGGAAACCCAACATTGTGAGCGGCTAGGTGGGTGGAACCCAGTCCTACCCCATCCACAAGGGATTGTGGGATCCTTGACCTTAAAGGACACTAGTTATTTTGTTCTTCCTTCTGTCCCCAAGCAGAGCTCCTCTTAATCGTCCTAAGCTGTCCACAAAAGGCTCCATTTCAAAATTCTCCATGAAAAACACCATTGCAGTTCCCTGTCAGGAGCTGTGACTATCCATGGGGAGTAAAGAGCAGTGGTCCCTCCTCTTTTATTTCTTTCTTTTTTCAGTTTTGGGTTTTGTTTTGTTTTTTGTTGGTTTGTTTTTCTGAAATGGAGTCTCACTCTGTCACCCAGGCTGGAGTGCAGTGGCACAATCTCAGGTCGCTGCAGCCTCCACCTCCCGGGTTCAAGTGATTCTCCTGCCTCAGCCTCCCGAGTAGCTGGGATTACAGGCAAGTGCCACCACGCCTGGCTAATTTTTTGTATTTTTAGTAGAGACAGGGTTTCACCATATTGGCCAGGCTGGTCTCAAACTTCTGACCTCAGCTGATCTGCCCACCTTGGCCTCCCAAAGTGCTGGGATTGCAGGCATGAGCCACCGCGCCCAGCCTGCCTTTTTTCATTTTTGAGACCAAGTTTCTGTTGCCCAGGCTAGAATACAGTGGCGCGATCACAGCTCACTGCAGCCTTGACCTCCTGGGCTCAACTGATCCTCTCGCCTCAGTTTCCCAAATAGCCGGGACCACAGATAAACACACCACCCACCCCCGCCCCAGCTAATTTTTATTTTTTGTAGAGATAAGGTCTCCCTGTGTTTCTCAGGCTAGTCTCAAAACTCCGGGGCTCAAGCAATCTTCCCTGCTTGGCTTCCCAGAGTACTGGGATTACAGGTGTGAGCCACTGTGCCTGGCCTGGTCCCTCTTCTTTTAAAGTTTAGGGTTTAATAAATTTTTAGTAGAGGTGGGGTTTCACCATGTTGTCCAGGCTGGTCTCAAACTCCTGACCTCAGTTGATCCCCCCACCTCAGTTCATTAGCAAACTTAAGGTTCATTCTTTTATAACAGCTTTATTGAGCTATAATTCATATACCATACAATTCACCCGTTAAAGTATCTAATTCACGGTCTCTAGTGTGGTGAGATCTGGGCAACCATCACAATTTTAGAACATTTTCATCACCCCAAAATGAAACCCTGTACCCATAAGCAGCCTGTGTCCATTTTGCCGTGCCCCACTCATAGCGTTTAGTCTTAAGTCATTGATTTTCGTATTTTTGAGACACATTGGTGAATATTAAGGAACTTTAATCCACTTTTTACTGGTAGGATGGAGTTTCTTAGTTTTGGGGGCTGACTTTATTTTGCTCACAAAGGAGTCTCAAAGTCAAGAGGAGACCCTGGATAAAGCTACAGGTCCATTGACCTCAGGGCTTTCCATCTGCAGAACAGCATGGCTGGCCCCACGAAGGTCCATGTGTGCTCACTCACACCTGGTTTCAGGAAAGAAAGCAGAGAGGGGTCTGCTCTGTGGTGAGCAGGGCCTGCTGCGCCCCCCCCACTCCCACCCCCATGCAGCCTCCCAACGCTCAGAAGCCTTGGAAAGGCGTGAGTTTCAGACTCCTGAGATCTGGAGCAGACAGCTCATCTGAGATGCAGCCGAATGAACACAGCCTCCTTTGTAAGAGGACAAGGCCAGGCGCTCTGGGAACACAGGACAGAGGTGCCCTGAAGGCTGCAGCTGGAAGCGCTCTGTAATCCTGGGGCCTGACGCAGCTCTGCCCACGTTCCCTGGCTGTGAGAGGGCCCCATGTGCCTGGGGCAGTGGCAGGGAGAAGGCCCAAGCAGCTCTGGGGATCAGCTGCAGCTGGGCTGGCATTTCCAGTTTCCCGAGGCTTGAGTTTGGCCTGGGCCCTCAGCCTCACTGTCAGACAGACAGAAGCACAGATACCTAGGGTTTCTCTGGCTCCGTGTGGCACAGAAATGACACCTTCAGACTGTGGGGCCAGCCAGGCCTGTCACATGTGATTCAGGACCTGAGTTTGTCATATCTTCATTTGCAGCACAGTTAGTGGCGAAGCGCGTGGATGCTGGGCCCAGGCTGCTTGCATTCAGGTCCCAGCCTTTAACCTTGGCACACTGGGTGTCCTCTCTGTGCCTGTGTATCCTCAACTCTTTTTTTCTTTTTTGAACAGAATCTCGCTCTGTCACCCAGGCTGGAGTGCAGTGGTGTGATCTCAGCCCACTGCAGCCTCCACCTGTTGGGTTCAAGTGACTCTCCTGCCTCAGACTCCCAGGTAGCTGGGACTGCAGGCATAGGCCACTGTGCCCAGCTAATTTGTGCATTTTTAGTAGAGACGGAGTTTCACCATGTTGGCCAGGCTGATCTTGAACTCCTGGCCTCAAGTGATCCGCCCACCTCGGCTTCCCAAAGTGCTGGGATTACAGGTGTGAGCCACCATGCCCAGCTGGTCTTCAGCTTTAAAACAGACGTGAGAACAATATCTGAGAGCAGCTGGTAACAGAAGATGATTCCCTTCCTGAAGCCTGCGCGGGGTCTGGTGCTGGGGGTGCGTGCCGGGAAGAGCTGGCTCCCATGTGCTCTGACCGACAGGTCCCAATGCAGCTGCTTGCCAGGACAGGCAGTTACCAGTGGAGAAGAGCAGGGATGGCCTGCATTCAAATCCTAGCTCTGTCTCCTGCCAGCAGGGCAACCCCTGGCAAGTCATTTAGACTCTGTCCCTCAGTTTCCTCATCTGTAAAATGGGGATGAAGGTAATGGTGTCTCTGTGACTACTGAGTCGTTCATAAGAAACCACAGTGAGGGTTAAATGAATGAGTGTTAGCAGAGGGCTTGCCCGGGCTCCCGGTGGTGGCTATTCACATGCTAAATTTACAATGAAAATCAACGCATGGCATTTTTAATTGGTTTGTTTGTTTCTGAGACGGAGCCTCACCCCATCCAGGCTGGAGTGAAGTGGCGCTATCTCGGCTCACTGCAACCTCCATCTCCCAGGTTCAAGCAATTCTCCTGCCTCAGCCTGCCAAGTAGCTGGGATTACAGGCGCATGCCACCATGCCCGGCTAATTTTTCTGTATCTTTAGTAGAGATGGGGTTTCACCATGCTGGCCAGGCTTGGTCTCGAACTCCTGACCTCGTGATCCGCCCACCTCGGCTTCCCAAAGAATTGTTTCTTTACTGATTTGAATGAATACTAATGAATGATGATGTTGCCACCATGGTTAGCATCGTTTTCTGAACACCCACCAAGCTGCGCTGACCTGCGTTTCTCCCTCTGTCTCCCCAGCCGAGCCGCTGCCGCTGATGGATTTGTGCCGTCGCTCGGTGCGCCTGGCCCTGGGGAAGGAGCGCCTGGGGGAGATCCACACGCTGCCGCTGCCGGCTTCCCTCAAGGCCTACCTCCTCTACCAGTGACGTTCGCCATCAGACCGCCAACGCGACAACCACCTGGTGCCACCTCACTGAGCCGCCTACTGCTGGGGCCGCCACACCCTGCACCTGGGACCGGCGTCCACAGCCATAGACAGAGGTCCCTGGTCTTCCCCTCATCCTCCGTGGCTGCCTCCATGGGACAAGGACCGATTCCAACACAGGCTCCTCCTTCCCCCTTCCCAACACCGGCAGAAGGCAGCGCCCCTGCATGCCGTCCATATACCACCCCTCCCTGAAAAAAGACAGAGAATAAACTCCTACGAAAGTCCTACGTTGAGCTCCGATCTGCTCTCAGGGTGGGACGGGTGCTCCCCACATCTCTAGGAGAAGGCTGCAGCCACCTGGGGCTTCCAGGGTGGTGGGGGTGGCAGGGGGTACCACAGCTCTGAGAGCAGATGCCAGGGGTACTAAGAGGTGCTTAGGCAAGGCTGGTGCCCGGCCACAGGTGCCCAGCCCAGTGGGGCCATGCTGCGGCAGATAAAGCTCAGGACGCCAGAAACTCACCATGGACACCAAGGACCGTCCGCAGGCAAATAAGCACCCAGCATCCATCCCAGCCGTCGCTGCCCCGTACCCTGTATTTATTCTTTTAACAATAACAAAAGCCATTTATTTATTCCATCTAGAAAGGAAACGTTGTTTCAGTCACCTCTCTCTGGCTGTTCTGTGACTTTCCTCCCATCCCTGGGATGTGTGGGCCATGCCTGAGATGTATGTGCACACGTGCCCAGGCACAAGTGTGTCTTTGGGCCCCTTGCCCTGCAGTTTCCAGGGGGCTCTGCTCCAAGTTCCCTAGCAGGCCCCTCAGGGAGAAAGAGCCTCACATGCAATCTGGGTGTCCTCGAGGCCCGTCTGGAAGTGCTGTGGCAGCTCCCCGTCTCTCCAGGTAGCCACTTACCTCTTGGGCTCAGACGTCTTTGCACATGGCTGTATTTCTTTAGTTTTCTCTGGGTCTTTTGGTGTGGGTTTGATTTTGCTTTTGCTTTTCTCGCTGACATTTCCCAAGTGCATCCTCAGAAGCTCTGGGTGTGCCAGAGGACCCCAGAACCAAGAAGGGAGGGCGAGTGCGTCTCCATTCCCTGAGAAGCTGGGGGCAGGATGGGATGGGGAGGCCAGGAGCAGAGTCGAGCCTCACGGAAGCCAGCACGGGTCTCTGCTCAGCACCCCTGGTGGGGCTCCAGGCCCAGGGAAACAGCCCCAGTTCATCCCAACCCCTCCCAGAGCCTCAAGAGGGGTGACGGCTGCCAGCAAGAGAGGGGTGCCCTGTCCCTGCAGCCCCTCCACGTAGCATGCCCAGCACCTGCCACCACCTTCGCCATTTCTTTGAGCTTGAAGTTAACTCTCTGAGAGTCAACTTTGGTTCATTTCTGCACAGGTACAATAGATGACTTTATTTGTTTAAAATGTTTAATATATATACATATATATATATATATTTGTCTGTAAGAATTGTTTTAAACAGCTGCTGTAGGGTACCATTTTTTAAGTAAATCTTCCAGTGGAGTATATTTTTTAAAGCACAATATTGGTGCCAAGACTGGGCGACAAATGTATATTACTCCCTTATTATTCTGAGAGTTTTTTTATTTTGGGGGGCCAGGGGACCTTACCTGTAAGACTCTTTTTTTTTTTTTTTTTTGAGACGGAGTTTCGCTCTTGTTACTCAGGCTGGAGTGCAATGGCGCGATCTCGGCTCACCGCAACCTCCGCCTCCTGGGTTCAAGCAATTCTCCTGCCTCAGCCTCCCGAGTAGCTGGGACTACAGGCACGTGCTACCATGCCCAGCTAATTTTTGTATTTTTAGTAGAGACGGGGTTTCACCATGTTGACCAGGATAGTCTCGATCTCTTGACCTCGTGATCCACCTGCCTCGGCCTCCCAAAGTGCTGGGATTACAGGCGTGAGCCACCGCGCCCGGCCACCTGTAAGACTCTTAAAGATTCTCCTCCCTCCTGTTTGAGGTGGGTCACATTCTGATGAATGTTTCACTTGTACAGATCCCAGCTTATGGCCTTGACCCAGCTGTCCCCACGGATGCTGGGTGACTCGAGCTCTCTCTGCATCTCCCACCTCCTGACACCCTGGGACCCTCGACCCCCCCCCCACCCACGCCTTCTTTCCTACCAGCCCAGAGCCTTGTGGCTTATACAGTTTTGAAACTTCCGTTCTATTTTATGATGGTTGATAATAGTAACCTAATAAAGGAACGTTTGTTAAAATATCAAACCACTTTGGAGTTCCTTTCTTGTGCCTCGAGGCGGGGAAAGAGGCATGGCTGACCGCCCCTGCCTCCACTTAGTTCAGCCAGCTCCACGGCCCACAGTTCTCAGCAGATGATGGGCCGACTCCTGCCACCCCTTGGCAGAGGTTGGGATGCCAGTGAAGCCCCAGATGGAGGAGGAGGAGAGTCCTGGAGGGATGACCCCAGAACGTCCTCATCCCCTTTGCAGAAGTTCCTAAGTCAAGCTGCAGAAACTCGCTAAACTAACAGAAAGTGATTCTGCACATTCATGAGTGCATCAGATTGGCTTGTGGGGTTGTAGAACTTGAGTTGACCGTGGGCTTTTTAGGAGCAGAGTGTGAGCTATTGTGGGCATCCTCAGAGTCCAGGCTCTAGGGGAAGGAGCAGGTCCCTCATGCGTCTTTGGGTCCCGTGGGGCTGAGTGCATGGTGATGTTTGCTGAACCATTGCTGAGTGAACTTCTTCTGCTGGCCACGTGGGCAGAGCCCCCAACAGAAAGGACAGGAAACTCTGGCTTAGTTAGAGGATCAATAGGTGATAAAATGACAAAAAGAAATTGACTAAGGCTGGGCGAGGTGGCTCACGCCTGTAATCCTAGCACTTTGGGAGGCCTGAGGCAGGTGGATCACCTGAGGTCAGGAGTTCGAGACCAGCCTGACCAACATGGCGAAACTAAAAATACAAAAATTAGCCGGGTGTAGTGGTGGGCGCCTGTAATCCCAGCTACTCAGGAGGCTGAGGCAGGAGAATCGCTTGAACTTGGGAGGCGGAGGTTGCAGTGAGCCGAGATCACGCCATTGCACTCCAGTCTGGGCAACAGAGCAAGACTCTGTCTTAAAAAAAAGAAAGAAATTTACTAAGATGTGATCACATGTCACAGCTAGTTTCCAAAGAATTAGCAAGACCACATTTAGCTTGCGGTGGGGACACTTCATTCTCAAGATGTGTTGGGACCTGATAGTGCTGTGAAAAGTGCCTGGCCTGAGAGCCCAAGATCCCTGGGCCCAAAGTCCCCTGTCCCTTTCTCTAAGAGCCTCCTGACCAGTTGTCCTCAGACTACACACATCAGCAGCACCTGGGAAGGGTTTGTAAAAATGCAGATTGCAGCGTCCCACCTGAGATGTACCCGGTCAACAGTTCTGGGGCCAGGCCCAGGAATATGCATTTCCTGAACTCCCTAGGTGACCTTGCCTAAGAGAGTTTGGACACTACTACTTGTGACAGTGTCAGCTGTTTTGCAGAGTTGCTGGTAGAGGGAAATTATTCCATGGTGTCGATGGGTTGACCCAATGAGGAGCGCATGCACTCCTGAGTCAGACCTGGACTCAAATATTGGCTTTGTGGCCTTGGCCGAGCCTCTGGAAAACAGCAGTCACTGTAGTATAGTACCTGTCTCACAGGATAGCGAGGGCACAACGAGGCTCTCCCAACGAGCCTGGCATCTTAGTGAGTGTGCAAACAAATGCTTCAAAAGCTTCTGCATTTCTGGAAAATGGCAGTTTCTGGGCTGTGTGTTTGTCTTTAAGAACGGACCAGACGGCCCGGCAGGGTGGCTGACCCTGTGATCCCAGCACTTTGGGAGATCTAGGCGGTAGATCATGAGATTGAGACCATCCATGACCAACAAGGTAAAACCTATCTACTAGAAATATAAAAATTAGCTGGGCGTGGTGGCAGACGCCTGTAATCCCAGCTACTCAGGAGGCTGAGGCAGGAGAATCACTTGACCCTGGGAGGCGGAGGTTATAGTGAGCGGAGATCTCGCCACTGCACTCCAGCCTGGGCAACAGAGCAAGACTCCATCTCAAAAAAAAAAAAAAAAGGGTCCAGACATTTCTAAACCAACTTACTGATAATCTTCCTTCTCAGGTAAAGTCTCCAAAGGTCAAGGTGGGTATTGGGAAGAGGAATCCCTAGATCCCTTTCCCAGATGCGGTTGGAGGAAAGGGGTGGTCTGCAATTATTTTTAGGTTGGAGTTCATGTCTGGGTTGCAGCTGGAACTCCCCTTCCTTTGAAGGGGGCGGCAGGGGAGGTGTGGGGCTGGGGTCAGGCGCTGGGGGCGGGGGGAGGCACAGGGAAAATCAGGGCCTTTGCGTTGCCAGGAGACTTCTGGGGGAGCAGGGCTTTTTGCCGAAGGGAGTGGTATTAATAAAACCATCTGTGCAGACTTGGCCCATGTGGTTGTAATTAATCCCCTGCCTTCAAGCAGGTAGCAGACTCTCAGGGCTTGGCCATAGATGGGAAGAGTCCTCCCGTCCCCACCCTTCAGCACGAAGCTTCCCTCCCGCCTTCTCCGCTCCTCTGCGAGATGAGGAATGTGGACTTTACTGAACCATAAACTATGCCGGGGGAGCTGGGGAGGGGGCCGAAGACAGAGCAATTAGTTCATGCTCCAGTCCAGACACCCAAACATGGTTGGATTCCAGCTGCAAGGAATATTTGAAATAAATGAGCTGCCCAGGGCCAGGAGTTTGCTGTGTTTTCTGTACGGGACCATGGCAACCAGGGAGGAAATCGTGAGCTAGGGACTGGGCCCTAGAGTCAACAAATGATGTCCTGGCCCGGCAAATGCAGAGGAAGCCGCTCATGGCTCGCCTCGGTTTTCTCAGGACTCAGCTGCTGGCAGGCCGGACTCGGGCTGACCATACCCCTGGTGCACTCAGACCATGGTGTTCTCTCCTGGGTTCTGATTTTTTTTTTTTTGGTAAGAAAAAAGAAAACTAACTCTTCTCTGGAACCTTTCTTCCTAGGCCAGAGAACAGCTGCTGCTGTTGCTGCCGGCCTGATAATTGTTTTCCTGGGTAGAGGAATATTCTCCGTGGAAAAGCTCAGGCTGAGGGCGGCTGGCTAGACAGAGGTGGCACTGACCTTGTGTGGGGTGTGTCTTCCCGCTCCACCCCAATTGCAGCCTCTACTGGGTCTGCTTTATAGGCAGAAAAGGCAAAGGTCTCCTTCAGCTCCCTTCCCAGGTGACATTTCGTTTGGGGGTGAACATTGTAGCTGTCCCCAAGGATGTGTCGTATAAATGCATGTGAGTACCAGGACCTTTCTGGGGATTTCACCGTGAAGTTCACAGATGCTTCCTGCATCTGAATCACCCAGAGGAATCTGGGTAGGGAGGGGTAGCAAAATCCTGGTAAGCTTGATATGCAATCAGATGGGCCTGAGAATATTCGTCCTTGAACACCCTTAGATGACTCACATAACATCGTCCTAAAGGTTGCTGGGGTGCCAGTGTTACGTACAGAGCTGCATGCAGTGTTTCCCCCTTGCTGTCGCCCCATGGTCCTTCAGAGTCCTGCCAGGGGCTGAGACCCAGAGAAGCTTGGAGACCACAGGTATAGAAGATTCTGTTCGAGTGGCCCTCCCAGCTCTCTGCTCTGTGTATCAGCACACAGGCACTCTGAGAGCTGCAGATCAATGCGTCCATGCCACACACAAAAACTTCTCACCCAGGCACAAAGGTGCTCATCTTGGGAACGAACAAAGTAGGTACAAGGGAGAAATACTGGAGTCCAGGCAGGGAAACCTCAGCCTTGGGCTCTATCCATTAGCTTAGTTTCGCCATGGAAATTAGACCCTGGAAAGTTGAACCAGTAGCTTGGAGACAACATTCAGTTCTCCAAGCCATGGCCCATGCAAGACCCTTCCAGCAGGGCCATCCCCCGACAGGAGCTGCTCACGAGTATTTCCCACAACCTCAGCACAGCATGTAGGGACAAGGGCCTTGCCAACGCAGGATTGTGTCTTCCTCTCAGAGCATGCCTTCCTCTCTCTTTACAGCCTAAGAAGCAAACATTTAGGCCGGGCGTGGTGGCTCACGCCTGATCTCAGCATTTTGGGAGGCCAAGGCGGGTGGATCACGAGGTCAGGAGTTGGAGACCAGCCTGGCCAATGTGGTGAAACCCCATCTCTACTAAAAATACCAAAAATTAGCCGGGCGTGGTGGTGCGCACCTGTAGTCCCAGCTGCTCAGGAGCCTGAGGCAGGAGAATCCCTTGAACCCGGGAAGGAGGCAGAGGTTACAGTGAGCCACTGTACTCCAGCCTGGGTGACAGAGCAAGACTTCAAAAAAAAAAAAAAGCAAACATTTGAATCCCCCTCCCATCTACATCGCTGGGCCCTACCTTTCAAAAAATGTTCAGCTTTGCCAATGATTTCTGTTAAGCAAAGTGGGGCCGCCAGGGTTTCTGATGCCTACAGGTGAAATCAACTCCCGTGAAGAAGAAACCTCACCTTCCAGTCTGGCCATGCGTGGAAGCTGCGTAACTTGAGAGAAGGGGCCTGGCTTCAGGAGTCAGGACAGGCTGGAACTGATGCCGGCTTCCTCCTCCCTGCCCAGGATGGTAGCTTTAAAGCCTGGAGCCTTGCCACCTCCACCTGTGAAATGGGAACAGCACTTTCCTCCCGGTGGGGCCACTGAGACCCATATGCTTAGGGCTGAGCGCATCAGGGCCTGAGCCCAGGGTATTCCTATCTCAGCCTTTTATTTGTAATTAAGGTGAAATTCACATAACATCAAATTCACTGTTTTAAAGTATGCACATCAGTGTGGCGTGTAGGACATTCGCAATGTTGTCCGACTGTCACCTCTATCTAGTTCAAAACATTATCATCACCTCCAGTGGGGACCTCACACCCATTAGGCAGCCACTCCCATTCCCCTCCCCCAACCTCTGGCAACCACTAATCTACTTTCTGACTCGATATGCCTATTCTGGGCATTTCGAATCAATGGGATCAAACAATAGGTGACCCTCTGTATCTGGTGTCTTTCATTTCCAATTGGCTTTTTAAGGAGCTGCTCCCTGGCCCCTCCACCATTACTTCCCTATGTCTTCCGTTTCCTCATTTTGTCAAATGGGAGAGCATTTCCTCTTTTTAGGGTTGTTGTGAGAATTAAGTGAGCCATGTATGTAAAGTGCTTAGAACACTGGTAGGAAGCAACCGATAAAAATAGCTAGTGTAATTACTCCTCTACCCTCAGGGCACCCAGAGACCCTTGTTTATGCTCCTAAGCTCACTGAAGTCGCCTCTGCCAGGAATGACCCTTTCCTAGAGGGCACCTTGCAGGGAAATTGCCTGGGCTCACGGGCCTCAGTTTATCAGATCTGGTTTTCTAAAAATCAGTCTGGTCGGGCCAGGCACAGTGGCTCATGCCTGTAATACCAACACTTTAGGGAGGCCGAGGCAGGCAGCTCATCTGAGGTCAGGAGTTCAAGACTAACCTGGCCAACATGGTGAAAACCCCATCTCTACTAATACCAAAATTAGCCAGGTGTGGTGGCGGGCACCTGTAATCCCAGCTACGTGGGAGGCTGAGGCAGTAGAATTGCTGGAACCTGGGAGGCAGAGGTTGCAGTGAGCTGAGATCGCGCCACTGCACTCCAGCCTGGTCGACAGAGAGAGACTCTGTCTAAAAAGAAAAAAAACAGTCTGGTCACCAGGGCTAGCAGATAATTGGGTGGTTAAGAGCTCCGTGGCCTCATTTCCTGGGGTTGCTATGACCAAGTACCACATGCGAGGTGACCTAAAACAATGCACATTTATTCTCTCCCAGCTGTGGAGGTCAGAAGTCCAAAATCGAGGTGTGGGCAGGGCTGCGCTCCCTCCAGAAGTTTAGCAGAAGATCCGACCTATGGCCGGCCAGGTGCGGTGGCTCACACCTGTAATCCCAGCACTTTGGGAGGCCAAATTGGATGGATCACTTGAGGCCGGGATCTCGAGATCAGCCTAGCCAACTTGGTAAAACCTCATCTCTACTAAAAATATAAAAAATTAACCAGGCATGATGGCATGCGCCTATAATCCCAGCTACTCAGAAGGCTGAGACACAAGAATCACTTTAACCTGGGAGGCAGAGGTTGCAGTAAGCCGAGATTGCACCACTGCACTCCAGCCTGGGAAACAGAGTGAGACTCCATCTGAATATAATAATAATAAATGTGATTTAAAAAAAAAAAAAAAAAGGCTGGGTGCGGTGGCTTACCCCTGTAATCCCAGCACTTTGGGAGGCCAAGACAGGCAGATCACCTGAGGTTAGGAGTTCAAGCCTAGCCTGGCCAACATGGTGAAACCCCATCTCTACAAAAATACAAAAATTAGTCGAGCATGATGACAGGTGCCTGTAATCCCAGCTACTCGGGAGGCTGAGGTGGAATAATCGCTTGAACCTGGGAGACAGAGGTTACAGTGAGCTGAGCTCATGCCATTGCTCTCTAGCCTTGTCGACAGAGCAAGATTCTGTCTCAAAAAAAAAAAAAAAAGGTCCGTCCTGGCCTCTTCCAGCTTCTGGCAGCTCCAGACTGTACGGCTTGTGGCTTGTGGCTGCGTGGCTCCACTCTCTGCCTCTGTGTTCTCATGGCCTCCTCCCCTGTGTCCCTGTCTGCCTTATAGGAACACTTGTCTTTGGATTCAGGGCCCACCCAGATAATCTGGGATGATCTCATCTCAAGATCCTTAAATCAGTGACATCTGCCAAAACCCTTTCTCCAAATAAAGTCACATTCACAGTTTTCAGGATTAGGACAAGACATACCTGTGGAGTCCTAATTAGGGAAAAGGAGTCAGGCTGGCGGGACCAGGGGAAAGCAAAAGGAGAAAGCAGATAAGCTGGAAATCTGCCTTTCTTCCTGGTCCAGGACACACAGCCCTCCTGCACAGACAACAACGCTCAATCTTCCTATGCCCAACCATCGCCAGCCCCTCAGCTGATAGGAAAATACAGGTGAGCTCACTGTGACCTTGGCATTCTCAGTACTTCACAAAGCCCTCTTGAGCACACAGCACAAGCACCATCCTGCGAAGTCCCCAGCAAGCCTCTGTCTCATTGCAGTCAGTTCCTCTCTTGCTCATCCGCCCGCTGCACCCTTGCAACATATTTTCATATTTTCTCTAATAAATTTGCCTTTCTTTACCTACAACAGTCTTGGTAAATTCTTCTTACCCCCACGTCACCGGCTCCAGATAGCCACTGACCACCCGTGACAATACCTTTTGGGGAGCCACCATGCAACGCTCCACACACACCTTCAGAGCAGAGTGCATAATGGCACCCACTCCTGGAGTGGCCATGAAGACTGATCAAACCATGCAGGGAGAAAAGAGCCCAGCACCAGGCCAGTGGTGGGTGCTGCCCGGCAGGCAATGACTCCCCTCCTTACTCGAGACATGCCATCTTCCTCCTGCCCTGGCCTCTTGCAGCCAGTCTCATGAGACCAGATTTGCACTAGAATTAACTGGTCTATGTTCTAAGTGGTGAGTACCCAGGGCTTGCTTTAGAAGCCACAGGACCAGGCTCAGACCAGAAACTTGTTGGACAGAGGACTTGGACTGGCTCTTGATCTCTCCTCTGACAAACTACAATGAGTGGGTCCTGGGCCCTGCAAAGGATGGGCATTGCCCAGCAGTCACTGATGGAAATAGGGGCTGAGCTCAAGACACCGTGCCCCAAGTGCCAAGCGTCGCCTCCCTCCGTCTTTCGCTGAGACAGTCGGATGAAGCTTGCATCCCTGCAGCTTCTGCAGCCAGGCCTGCTCTGAATTCATCCTACAAGGAAATGGAATGTGAACCCCAGGCTATTTAAAGAACCGGGAGGCTGGGGGCTTGGCGGGGGCCCAGCCAAGCCAGGGTGCCTCGGGTCGGCACAGGGCTCCTCTGTGCACATGGTTTGATTTACAGGAGGGCTGCGAGCAACTCCAACTTCAGACAGAGAACTATTTGAAGCAGCTGCCAGATGTTGTGTCTGAACTGGGATTTTACAACTTGCTTACTGGTTAGCAGCCTGCCTCCCGCCAGAGTTCATCTCGCCCCGGAGGGTTCAGGTCCCTGGCATCGGCCCACAGGCCTCCTCTCGGCATCCTGATCCCTCCCGCTAGGCCGGAGCCTATTCTGCCTCAAGGGCGGCAGGGCGGGTGCCTGGTTTCCGAAGCATCCCACCTTCCTGAGGTGGTCTTGTGGCCCTGATTTCAGGACATCTTTCAGGCACCCTAAGAATGCTCTGGAATGTTCCATCTGATCTCACTGCAGGACCTTCTGGGAGAAGCAGAAATTTCACAAACAGCTTTGCAATGGGGCATCCCTTGGAGCAGATTCTCCGTGGCAGGGCTGTTCCCAGCCCCTGGGGCATGGCCTGGGAGGTGTGGCAGACTGGTAGGTCCTGTTCCTCCCTGCTGGCCCCGCCCACTCATTTCACTTTGGCTGATGCCAGCCTCTGGCATCAGAGGGCCATGGAAGCCCACAGGGGAGCAGGGCTGGGACCCCAGCTCAGCCAGGGGCTTCTGGAAGGATCCCAATCCTCTGGAAATCCCAGTGGACCAGGGAAGCTCCAGGCAGGCACCAGTGGAACCAGTCTGTGGACGGAGGCCACTGTGTCCACGCCAGACCCACCTGTCGGGATAGGTGGGATTTCTCCAAGCGAGACTACTGGGGTTCATTTGGAGTTGGAGGGTGTTTCTTAGCTCCTCCCCACTCCGGGAGGCCTGTGGCAAGAGGCACATGACTCAGTGTTCACGTCCTGAGGCCACTTGGAATGGACGTCTCAGAAGGTTTGCTTGGGAGCAAAGCGGGTAACCAGGGAATAGGGTGGGGCGGGGGGTGGGGCGGGCAAGGCACAGGAGGGAGGAGGTTGTGTAATTAATCTTGTTGCATGTGAAAGCACACTTGTGTCCGTCCAGGAATCCCGAACGCGCCAAAATGGACAGAGTGTTCAGTCCCCTCCTGAAAGTGCCAGAAATGTTTTGTCCACTGGGAAGGAAAACATCCTCTGCTTGTGCGCTCAAATTTGGCTCTTCCTCGCAGGAGGCACCTCGGAGAGCCCCTCATCTAAGCAACAGCCAGTGGCTGCAGGGCAGGGTATGGGGGGGCGTGCAGCCAGCTTTGAGCACCCTGCCTCCCTGCGGGGCAAGAGAAGATCCTTCCAGCCTGTGATTTTGGCAGCCCTAAGGAACTCGTTTTGCACCACCCAGCCCCAGCCCTTGCTCCCTTTTTTTTTTTTTTTTTTTTTTTTTTTTTGCTTCTGAATCCTTCCGAGAATCAGAAAGAGAGGAGATCTTGAGCAGGATGCCTTCTCCCAAGAGCCCAGAATGGTGGGGGAACTTAGCAAGTTCCCAGGCTGGCCTGCCACAGGGGTGAAGGCTGTGGCTGCAGGAGGGCACAGGAATGCAGGCCAGGGCCCAGACGGCCTGGGGTTTGGACTCAGAACACAAGCCACTGCCGATCCCAGGACCCTGGACTAGTCGCCACCTTAGGGAGCCTCAATTTCCTCTGCCTTCAAGTGGGAATAATGACCCCTTCCAGCCAAGCTGGTGGCATTGCGAAGATCAAATGAGATCTGTGTACGGGGCAGTTCCTTGGGAGGCTTCGAAGCCCACACTGCCCAAGGTTTTTTTTCTTTTAATTTTTTTTGAACACAATTTCACTCTGTTACCCAGGCTGGAGTGCAGTTGTGCAATCTAGGCTCACTGCAAAGTCCGCCTCCTGGGTTCAAGATATTCTCATGCTTCATCCTCGAGTAGCTGGAATTACAGGTGTCCTCCACCACGCCTAGCTAATTTTTGTATTGTTAGTAGAGATGAGTTTTTGCCATGTTGGCTAGGCTTGTCTCGAACTCCCGACCTCAAGCAATCCGCTCATCTCGGCCTCCCAAAGTTCTGGGATTAGAGTTGTGAGCCACCACACCCAGCCCCAAGGCCTTAATCTAATAGTATTTGTTGGCCAGGCACGGTGGCTCACACCTGTAATCCCAGCACTTTGGGAGGCAGAGGCAGGTGGACTGCCTGAGCTCAGGAGTTTGAGACCAGCCTGGGCAACACGGTGAAACATCTTCTCTACTAAAATACAAAAAATTAGCTGGATATGGTGGCGTGCGCCTGTATTCCCAGCTACTTGGGAGGCTGAGGAAGGAGAACTGCTTGAACTCGGGAGGCGGAGGTTGCAGTGAGCCAAGATTATGCCACTGCACTCCAACCTGGGGTGACAGAGCGAGACTCCGTCTCAAAAATAACAATAATAAAAAATAATAATAATATTTATTTATGGGAAAGAGGGAAAGATAAGCATCCCTAGGAATGCCTATCCCACCTGGAGAGACCCCTTCCTCTAGCCCAGTGGCTTCTTCTCCTGGGTCTCCTGTAGCCGTCCCTGGACGCTGGGGGCCCTTCTGAGCAACCCTACCCCTAGCTTGCTGGAAGGATGAGCTGGGGATGCTGTTTCCCCACGGGGAAGCCCCAAGGCTGAGGCAGCAGCCCAGCCCAGACACTGCTTTGGAGGACCGGCCCTTGAGCATGTCCTGGCCACTTACGAACCAGTAAGCAGCCTTTCCCTTTTGCGACCTAGCCCCTGAATGCGAGAGGTCCTGTCAGGGTGGGGAATACAGGGGCTGCTGTGAACCCAATCTCCATCATTCCATTTGGCAAACATATCATGACCCTTTTGTCTGTGCCAGATACATGTGGACATCAAGATTCAGACTCAGGTCAGGCGTGGTGGCACACAACTATAATCCCAGCACTTTGGGAGGCTGAGGCAGGAGAATCACTTGAACCTGGGAGACAGAGGTTGCAGTGAGCTGACATTGCGCCACTGCACTCCAGCGTGGACAACAAGAGCAAAACTCCATCTCAAAAGACACTGGGCTTTGCCAAAGATGAAGGCTGAGGAGGCCGGGGGCTGTGGTGGTTCCTGGGGGAAGCGCTGTCTCCTGACCAGATCTGGCCCCTCTTGGAACTGCCCAGGCAGTGTCCACACAGAAGCCTTCCCTGCAGCTACTTGGCCCCACGGGAAGGGCTGGGTCAAGGCCACCCTTGCTGCCTCCTCTTCCTTTTCTTTCCCAGGAATTGACTTTTCTGTTTGGAGCTGAGAACTGGGTCCCCTGAGGATGCCTGCAGCGAGAGGATCTTCCCAGCCGACCTCCTCTCATGCTGCTCATGCAGGCAGATAATGCTTTGGGCTCATTCCCCAGGGATCACGCTGGGAGCCAGCCTCTGAAAGTAGAAGGAAGCGCGATGGAGGGAAAGGCAGGGAGCCGGTCACACTGGCTGGCATCAGTGACGTCCTTATGTGTGCCGGCACTGCCTAACCTCCTTTACCCCTCATCCCTGCAGTCCTCACACTGAGACGGAAGGTCTACGCTCATCTCTACTTCATGGATGAAGACACCGGGGCTCAGGGCAGCTAAATGCCCATGGAGGCCAAAGGTCAAGCCCAAGTCCATGGGCTCACACACATGCTGTGCTCAGCCCCACAGCCCCTGCCTCCCGGGAACTCCAAGAAAGGGAGGGAGACACAGAGTTGCCACAGCCCACGGGCTTCCAGGACCCCGACCTGGGGTGCCAGCTGCCAGGGCTTCCCTGGGAGGACTCTGAGATGGGCTTCTGGAGCGGGGGGCCTGGGGAGACCCCATGCAGAGCAGGTGCTCCAAGGAGGGGCTCCCAGGAGCCCTCCCAGGGCTCCAAGGAGGGGAAGGTGGGCCCTGGGAGGGAGGAATGCCATCTCCAGGCTCGGAGGTGCAGACCAGAGGGGCGGGAACTGGCAAGCGGGGAGGTTGACAGCAAGGAAGCCCAAGGCCCCCCTTCTCTCACAGGCATCGGGCAGCTCTTTCACTAAGAGAGTATAGCCTGGGCAACATAGGGAGACCCTGTCTCTACAAAAAAACAAAAAGTCAGGCCGGGCACAGTGGCTCACACCTAAAATCCCAGCACTTTGGGAGGCCGAGACGAGAAGATGGCTTGAGCCCAGGAGTTCAACACCAGCCTGAGCAACATGGTGAAACCCCCCATCTACTAAAAATACAAAACTTAGCCAGGCATGGTGGTGCATGCCTGTAGTCCCAGCTACTCGAGAAGCTGAGGCTGGAGACCACGTGAGCCTGGGAAGCAGAGGTTGCAGTGAGCCAAGATTGCACCACTCCATTCCAGCCTGGGCGACAGAGTGAGACTTTGTCTCCAAAACAATAAAGATAAAAGTAAAAAAAAAAAAAACTAAGACAGTGACACCCAGACTTAGGCATCTCTAGTATTTCTCACTGGGACCCCCCCACACACACCTTTTTTTTGAGACAGGGTCTCACTCTGTCCCCAGGCTGGAGTACAGTGGTACAATTGTGGCTCACTGTAGCCTCTGCCTCCAAGGCTCAAGGGATCCTCCCACTCAGCCTCCCAGAGGGCTGGGATCACGAGTGTGAACCACCACGCGAGGCCAGTCTGTTCTCACTCCCTCTTCTCCATGTCTGTCTGGAAGCCTCTGCCTTGTACCTTGTGAGTGCTCAGTACATATTTGTAGACTGATTGGGCCAAAGAACCAGCAAGTGAGTGGATAAATGAACCAAGTGGTAAGCTGACTAGGACACGGACTCCTTGATCAATCCCCAGGGCCCAGCTCCCCCATGGAGCCCAGATAATTGGGGTAGCCAGCAATGGCCTCTGTGCCAAGGGCAGGAGCCCAGGGAGAGGGTAGCAGCTGTTCACCCTGGCTCCCAGGCCAGGGGTGACAGCGCTTCCCATCGAGTCTGAGCTGCTGTAGATGGCCTGTCCGAGGCAAGGTGGCCCCTCCATCCTACCCTCCTCCTCCTCCTCCCACACGTGTGTCTCTGCAGAGGGGGCACCAGCAGGCCTGTGCTGGCTTTCCCAGAGCCACCTCTCTCCTTGTTTTCTCTGAAAACATTCCCGTGTCCAAAACAAATGAGGACAATTGACCTAGCCGAGGTTACCTTGGTCTTCCTGGCCCAGTGTCGGTTCCCAGCTTATTTTTACGAGCTGTTTAATCTGCACACTGTCCTCTGTTCTCAGTAAATGAGGCTGCACATTCCAGGATGGCCTCGAATGATAACACCAGCCGTCTAGACGGAGGCCGGCCCACTGACACTATCATCAATAAAAATAGCTTTGTGTTCCAGTCTCTCGCCAGAGCCCGGGAGGGGCCGGCACATTCCCCGAAGGCTGGCTGTGCCAGGGCTCACCCAGTCTCCCTGCCTGGCTCTGCCCCGCACCCCATGCCCAGGGGAGCCTGGAAGAGCCCGCACTGCCTGTGGACAGGAGGGAGGAGGCGGGTGTTCCCGGAGTGGCCTGCCAGGGCCATGTTGGTGAAGCATGCGCCCGACCCCTCCTGGACTCTCCCCACTCCACATGGCCTGGGGAAGCCGCTTGGGCAGTGGATACCCAGGCGGTCATATGGGGCTTTACTTTTTTTTGTTTTCTAAGGCGGATTCTCACTCTGTTGCCCAAGCTGGAGTGCAATGGCGTGATCTCGGCTCACTGCAGCCCCCAGTTCCCGGGTTCAAGCAATTCTTGTGCCTCAGTCTCCCAAGTAGCTGGAACTTGAGGCGTGCAACACTACACCCAGCTAGTTTTTTGTATTTTTAGTAGAGACGGGGTTTTGCCGTGTTGCCCAGGCTGGTCTCAAACACCTGGCCTCAAGTGATCCACTCGCTTCAGCCTCCCAAAGTGCTGGGATTACAGGCGTGAGTCATTGCCCCCGGCCTAGGGCCTTTAACTTTCAACTCCAAAGTCAGGGCTCTACCTACCGCTTGCTGGGCCTGGGCCTGCCCTGGGACAGGCTGCAGGACGCAGACCCAGGACTGCCTGGGATTACACCCAAGACAAAAGCTGCTCAGCCCAAGAAATCAAGGCCCACAGTGGGGAGTTTCAGTTGCTCGCCCCTCCTCTCATGGTCCTTTGCTCCACGAGCCCCTCGCTCCCTCCGTCACTCATTCACTGACTGCTCCTTTACCTGCTCCTTGAACACAGAATCCCTGCCCTTGAGGAGCTGGACAGGGTGGGCTCGGGTCTCAGAGCAGCAGATGGGCGGAGGGAGCTGGGGTGTCCCCTGAGCTCAGTGGGCATGACGCTGCTGCACACACTATATGGGTGTGCCAGGGTGTGCAGGGTGTGCTGGCATCTCTCTGTGTGTACAGGCCAGGCCCCAGGCACAGGCCCAAGTCTCCACACCCACCCACATGCTCTCAATACATTTGTTTACATCTGCACTGAGAATGGTGCCCTGTTAGGTGAGATACCCTAGTGCAGTATACAACCTGAACACCTGTGCAAGGCAGCCCTGTGCCGCCTTCCCTCCCTTCCCCATTTGGATTGAGTCTCGGGAACAAAAACCCTTGGTCCTCTTTGGGTCAGTAGAGTCTTCATTTTGGCCTCTCATATGGGTGTGGGAGCCATAAGGGACAGTGGTGAGCAGAGGGAAACTTACAGAGCACGAAGAGGATTCTGTAAGACGGAACCGCTGAGGGGTGGGGAATGAGGCTGTGAGCTGGATGTGACCCAGCACACCGTATGTGCCCTATAGATAGGTGGAGCTTCTGTTTCATTATGAGTGACCAGGGGACCAGGTCCCTGCCATGCAGACTCCTCATGCAGTGCTCTGGCCCATCCTGGAGGGGAGGGCTTCCCGGGTGGGACCTGCCAATGCCAAGCGGAGGCTCCACAGCCCTGAGGCTCTCCAAACCCTCCCACACCATCTGCAGAGAGCAGGGCCCTTGAGAGCTGAGCCAGAGGAAAATGGGGGCCACGGGCTGACCCTCGGAGGATCAACACCAGGACAGCACACCCCGAGAAGCACTGGGCCCCTCCCCCACTCAATGACAGCCAGGAGGACGCAAGAGTCCTTCTGTCAGGATCTCTGATGATCTTTATCTAAATAGCAGCTTTATTTTTATTTTTATTTTTTTGAGCTGGAGTCTCTCTCTATAGCCCAGACTAGAGTGCAGTGACGCAATCTCAGGTCACTGCAACCTCCACTTCCTGGGTTCAAGCCATTATCCCGTCTCAGCCTCCTGAGTAGCTGGGACTGCAGACAATGTGCCACCACGCCCAGCTAATTTTTGTATTTTTCGTAGAGACAAGGTTTCACCATGTTGGCCAGGCAGGTCTCGAACTCCCGACCTCAGGTGATCCACCCATCTCAGCCTCCCAAAGTGCTGGGATTACAGGTGGGAGCCACCGCACCTGACCTAAATGGAATCTTTAGACCTGAATGTTCAGGAAGGAATTCCCAAAATCATGCCAAGCAGATCTGCCATGGGGAGGGGCCATCCCGCCAGATCTGGGCTCAGCACAGGGTTCTTCACATGGAGGGTGCCTGTGGCCTTCAAGAAAGGGGCCACACACGCTGGGAATGCTTCTCCTTTCTGTCCCTCTCTCCTCTTACACCAACAGTGTACAGCCGGGCGCAGTGGCTCACACCCGTAACCTCAGCACTTGGGGGGCCGAGGCGGGGGGATCATGAGGTCAGGAGTGGGAGACCAGCCTGACCAACATGGTGAAACCCCATCTCTACTAAAAATACAAAAATTAGCAGGGCATGGTGGCGGGCTCCCGTTATCCCAGCTACTCAGAAGGCTGAGGTAGGAGAATCGCTTGAACCCGGGAAGTGAAGGTTGCAGTGAGCTGAGCGATCACACCACTGCACTCCAGCCTGGGTGACAGAGCAAGACTCAGCATATTTAAAAAAAAAAAAAGTGCACAAAGCAAAGAAAATGCCTCTCTGCCCAAGTATTCACCAGCAACGATGTTAGAAGAGGAGCATGAGTGCCTCCTGTGGCCCCAGCTTATACCCTCGTCATGACACAGACACTGACCACCAGGCCAGGTGTCCCCTCACCTGCTAGGGCCACGAAACTGGCTTCACTGTGCTCCCAACTGCCTGCCCCCCTAGATGTCTCCTGGTCCCAGCAGCAAGGAAAGGATTCGGAGAAAACACTGGGAGACGGAAGGGCGAAGAAAAGAAGGGAAGACCAGCTGCTCATCTCCCTCCCCAGGAACAGGAGTGGAGGGAAGAACAGGGCTGAAGATGGCCCATCTAGAAGGGACCAGAACCAGGGCAGGACAAAACCACCAGGTCTCTTGACTTGTCACCAACCCTCCTTCCCCAACACATAGGAGGAGCTAAAACAGAGGCAGAGGGAAGAATGAAGACGAGTCCAGAGAGTTTCAATGCACAGACCTACGAATTTTACATTTGAAAACGATAGGGGCCGGGTGCAGTGGCTCACGCCTGTAATCCCAGAACTTTGGGAGGCCAAGGCAGGCAGATCACTTGAGGTCAAGAGTTCGCGACTGGCCTGGCCAACATGGCAAAACCCCGACTCTACTAAAAATGCAAAAAAAAAATTTAGCCAGGCATGGTGGCACACACTTGTAATCCCAGCTACTAGGGAGGCTGAGGCATGAGAATCACTTGAACCTAAGAGAGAGAGGTTGCAGTGAGCCGAGATTGCACCACTGCACTCCAGCCTAGGTGACAGAGTGAGACTTTGTCAAAAGAAAGAAAGAGAGAGAGAAGAAAGAAGGAAGGAAGGAAAGAAAGAAAGAAAATAATAGGCAAATCTGTGAGTCAAAGGCCAGGGAAGAGTAGTTTGACCTTGCACAGCTGGCAGGGACTGGAGCAAAAATCAAAGGACTCCAGGCTATTCCAGAAACCAGGTCCGAAAGCCCGTGCAAAGCCCCCCAGAACACCTCACCTTGATTAACGCTGGCAGCACTCCTACAAGGTTGGATTTCTGTTCTCTTTTTATAGAGGAGGAAACTGAGGCACAAAAGGGGAAAGGCTTGACCAAAGTGTGACTCACAGCTCGCAGGAGGCAGGGCCAGGGTTCAGACAGGGCCAGGATTCTGACTCCAAGCCGGGCCTTGTCCCCCTCGGCCTCTCCGTGCCCCGCACTGCCTGGCACTGCGTTTGCTCAAGACGTGTTTATTCAATGTACAATCTAGAATAGACAGAGCCTCTGGTCTCGCACATCAGCCACTGAAACAAGCATTTGTTGAGGATGTCGAGGGTGACAAGGCAGCATCAGGCCGGCAGCCCTGATTTCATGGGCCTCCAGGCACAAGCCGGTCAGAGGGGACACAAAAGGGAGCCATCCACACACAGGACCTAACTGTAGAGGGCCCGGCTCCACTGCACCCTCGGGAGGCTCAGAGGCTGGGGTTTTAGATGTGGGCGTGGCACCTGCTGAATATCTTCTAAGGCCTGGGTAATCTGCTCACATCCAAAGTCCCACTAGAGCCTCTCAAAAAAGGAGAACAGGCCCCATTTTTACAGCAAGAGAAACCGACGCCCAGAGAGTTCAAGGGCAGTCCAGCATCACCCTGATTATGGTAGGCAGGCTTCCTCCAGAGCCTCTGTGGGGGGCATCTGGGGCCCCAGTGCCTGAAGCTGGAAGGGCACACTTTGAAGGAGCAGCTTGGCAGCTGCCATGCAGGTGAGTCATCTGTCCCTGGGGGAGGGTTTATGGTATTGAAGTCCTTGTGACCAGGGTCGTCGGAGGTGAGGACTAAACTCTGACCTTTTCTCTCTCTCTCTCTTTTTTTTTTTTTTTTTGGATTGAGGTCTCGGCTCATTGCAACCTACGTCTCCCAAGTTCAAGCAATTCTCCTGCCTCAACTTCCCAAGTAGCTGGGATTACAGGCGCCTGCCACCAAGCCTGGCTAATTTATTTTGTATTTTTAGTAGACACGGGATTTTACCATGTTGGCCAGGCTGGTCTCAACTGCCTGACCTCGTGATCCGACCACCTCGGCCTCCCAAAGCACTGAGATTACAGGCATGAGCCACTGTGCCTGGCCCCTTTTTTCTCTCTTGCCCAAATTCCTATCTAAGGGATCTAGGGAGTGTGAAAGGAAAATAAATCTTGGGATCCCGAAACCACTAAGCAAAGGGAAAAGTCAAGCTGGGAACTGCTTAGGACAAACCCGTCTCCCATTCTATTCCTTAAAAAAATAGCTACTGGCCGGGGCGGTGGCTCACCCCTGTAATCTCAGAACTTTGGGAGGCCGAGGCGGGCAGATCACGAGGTCAAGAGATCAAGACCATCCCGGCCAACATGGTGAAACCCCGTCTCTACTAAACATTAGCCGGGCATGGTGGCATGCACCTATAGTACCAGCTACTTGGGAGGCTGAGGCAGAAGAATCACTTGAACCCGGGAGGCGGAGGTTGCAGTGAGCTGAGATTTCGCCACTGCACTCCAGTCTGGCGAAAGAGCAAGACTGCGTCTAAAAAAAAAGAAAAGAGAAAAAGGTGCTAAGGCCAGGCACAGTGGCTAACGCCTGTAATCTCAACACTTTGGGAGGGAGGCCAAGGCAGGCAGATCACAAACGAGGTCAAGAGATCGAGACCATCCCAGCCAACATAGTTAAACCCCAACTCTCCTAAAAATACAAAAATTAGCTCGGCGTGGTGGTGCGCGCCTGTTGTCCCAGCTACTCCAGAGACTGAGGCAGGAGAACTGCTTGAACCCGGGAGGCGGAGGTTTCAGTGAGCTGAGATCCTGCCGCCGTACTCCAGCCTGGCAACAGAACGAGACTGTCTCAAAAATAAAAATAAAAAAGAAAAGAAAAATAGCAACTAAGATTTTTAAAAAGCTACATACCTCCTGCACAATTTGTCCGCAAGGAATGTCCTTGTGGACAAAGGACAGACCAAACTCAGCCATCCCTCTGCTCACTGAGATACATGCATATCTGATTGCTTCCTTTGGAAAGGCTAATCAGAAACTCAAAAGAATGCAGCTATTTGTCTGTTAATCTACCTATGACCTGGAAGCCCCCTCCCCGATTCAAATTGTCCCACCTTTGCAGATCAAACCAATGAACATTTACATATATTGATTGATGTTTCAGGTCTCCCTAAAATGTACAAAACCAAGCTGTGCCCCGACCACCTTGTATAATATACACGTCGTCAGGACCTCCTGAAGCTGTGTCATAGGTGTGTCCTAAGCTTGGCAAAATAAACTTCCTAAATTAAGACTTGTCTCAAGCCAGGCACGGTAGCTCACACCTGTAATCCCAACACTTTGGGAGGCCTAGGCGGGCAGATCACCTGAGGTCGGGAGTTCAAGACCAGCCTGACGAACATGGAGAAACCCTGTCTCTACTAAAAATACAAAATTAGCCAGGCATGGTGGTGCACACCTGTAATCCCAGCTACTCGGGAGGCGGAAGCAGGAGAAACACTTGAACCCAGGAGGCAAAGGTTGCAGCAAGCTGAGATTGTGCCATTGGATTCCAGCCTGGAAAACAAGAGTGAAACTCTGTCCAAAAAAAAAAAAAAAAGACTTGTCTCAGATACTCTTTGGTTTACAGGAGTCACACTCTAGAAACCATAGAACCTCATCAGATAGCTGTAGTTAACCTGATATAACATGGCTTACTTTTGACCTGACTCCGGCATATCTTCACATGACAGATAAAGAAACAAATAAAGAAGGAAATCTGTCAGGCGCGATGACTCAAGTCTGTGAACTCAGCATTGGGAGGCTGAGGCAAGAGGATCACTTGATCCCAGGAGTTCAAGACCAACCTGGTCAGCATGGTGAAAACCTATCTCTATAAAAAATAAAATAAATAGCCAACATGGTGGTCCCAGCATGTCTGTAGTCCCAGCTACTCAGGAGGCTGAGGTAGGAGGATCACCTGAGCCTGGGAGGTGGAGGCTGCAGTGAGCCCTAATCAGTCACTGCACTCCAGCCTGGGTGGGGGAAATTTGCATCTGTGAAGAATCTCTATTAACATAACTAAAAATTTTCCCCCTTCCTGGCCCTCCCAGTCCTGAAGAGATAATTGAGAGTCTTGCACCGTTTAAAGGTCTGAGTAGGAAACGTTTGCCATACTCTGTCTCTAAAGGTGCTCACCCAGGAGACTTCATAAGAAGCTTGGTCTCCACAACCCCTTATCTTTCTTTCTTTCTTTTATTTTATTTTAAAGATGCGGTTTCGCCATGATGGCCAGGCTGGTCTTGAACTCCTGACCTCAGGTGATCCACCCACCTCGGCCTCCCAAAGTGCTAGGATTACAGGCGTGAGCCACCACGCCCAGCTTTTTTTTTTTTTTGAGACAGAGTTTTGCTCTTGTTGCCCAGGCTGGAGTGCAGTGGCACAATCTCGGCTCATCGCAACCTCCACCTCCTGGGTTCAAGCAATTCTCCTGTCTCAGCCTCCCGAGTAGCTGGGATTAGGATTACAGACGCCTGCCACCACGCCCACCCGGCTACTTTTTGTATTTTTAGTAAAGACGGGGTTTCTCCATGTTGGCCAGACTGGTCTTGAACTCCTGACCTCGTGATCCGCCCACCTCAGCCTCCCAAAGTGCTGGGATTACAGGCATCAGCCACTGCTCCCAGCCACAACCCTTTATCTTAACCCAGAAACTCCTTTCTACTGATTCCAGGTTTTTAGATAATATAACTCTTTCAACCAATTGCCAAGCAGCAAATCTTTGAATTCACCTGTGACCTGTAAGCCACACCCCCACTGCCCCACCCTCCCACCCCCCACGTGGTCCCACCTTTCTGGACTGAACCAATGCATTCCTCACATGTGCTGCTGATGGCTGATGTCTCCCAAAAACACATAAAACCAAGCTGTAACCCAATCACCTTGGGCACACGTTCTCAGGACCTCCTGGACTATGTCTTGGGTCATGGTCCTCACATTTGGCTCAGAATAAATCTCTTCAAATACTTTACAGAGTTTGGCTTTCTCAACAGGGAGACAGTTCCCATTCGGCAGCCTCGGTCTTCTCCAACCAACACAACAGCACCCAAGAGCTTGTGTCTCCCTCCCTAGACAGCCTCTGACTGCCCCCCTACCCCTCCCCAGACCTCAGCCTGGGAGGACTCCTGCTGAAACTGCCTTTGCAAAATGATGACTGAGACAGTGAACAAGATCTAACGTAACCAACTCCATCTTGCTTCTAGCCTTCAAGCTGTCTTTGTTCATTCCTGGGCCTCGGCTGAACTAACGTTGGGAGAAACTTAGTTTAGAGTTTAAACAAAGACTGTAACAGCCCTTTCCAAAGCAGCCCTCCTTCTTGCCTGGGCACTAGATTGCCTTTGTAGGACTAACATTAGCCACAAGATCAGAAATGATGGTTTAGGAGTCATGTAGCTGGAGTCTACAAGATTCTGACCCTTCCTAAACTGCTCCTAAGATCAGTGCTTGAGGCTGGGCATGGTGGCTCACGCCTGTAATCCCAACACTTTGGGAGGCTGAGGCGGGCAGATCACCTTAAGTCAGGAGTTCAAGACCAGCCTGACATGGCGAAACCCCGTCTCTACTAAAAATACAAAAAGCAGCCCAATGTGGTGGCAGGTGCCTGTAATCCCAGCTATTTGGCAGGCTGAGGCAGGAGAATCGCTTGAACCCGGGAGTCAGAGGTTGCAATGAGTCAAGATCTTGTCACTGCACTCCAGCCTGAGCAACAGAGGGAGACTCTGTCTCAAAAAAACTAAAAATAAAAAATAAGATCAATGCCTGAGATGTTTTGCAGACCATGCACTTGATGGTGCTTATCGAGCTGCCACCACCCAGATGGATAAACTGGCTCATCTGATCTTGCGGCCCCTACCAAGGAACTGACTCAGTCCAAGAAGACAGCTCCGACTCCCTATGATTTCCTTTCTGACTAATCAGCACTCCTGGCTCACTGGATTCCCCTACCCACCAAGTTATCCTTAAAAACTCTGTTCCCCCAATGCTCGGGGAGAATGATTTGAGTAGTAATAAAACTCTGGTCAGCACAGCCAGCTCTGCATGAACTGCTCTTTCTCTATTGCAATTCCCCTGTCTTGATGAATTGGCTCTGTCTAGGTAGCGGGCAAGGGGAACCCATTGGGTGGTTACATTGAGATATGGAAGAAGCCCCAGGGCCACGTGCACCCTCCCCCTTCTTTCCCTCAGTTGACCAATGAAGCCTCTGTCTGCCTTCCCTGGCACACTAGAGCTTTGGAGCCCAAGCTGCACCTGTTCTTCCCAGAAGTCTCAGCAGTATGCTGATTTTCCTCCGGGAAACCACCTTTCAGGCATGTGACCCAGTTCACCAGTGGCTTCCCTGAGACCCTCCCAGGCACTGTGGGGAAAGCAGCTCTCTTTCTGCTGAGAGTCTGGAGCTGGTAGGATGAGGGTCCGGAGAGGCTGGGAGGCATCATAGCCCGGCTGCTGTAGAAGGAACAAGCTCCTGGGGGAGACAGGTGCATTGAGACAAGGGATGCACCTGTTCCAGGCTGGCACACACTCGCAGGAGTCCAGAGGTGATTCAGGCCAGTCCATCCCCAGGATCTTGAGGCACATGAGCCAATGCAGTCTCTCTTTTGCTGAAGCTAGTTGGAGCTGGGTTTCTCTCACCTGGAGCAAGCGCACCATCAGGCCTCCCTCCTTCTGAAGGACCCAAAGCACCCCTCCCAGAGGCAAAACTGGCTTTCCTGGGACCCTGAGAGAGGGAGGACATTGCCCATGGCAGTGACGCCCCATGGTCAAGAGCACCAGTCTTGAGGCCAACTTTGGCCCCATCTCAGCGGCAAGGCCTTGGGCAAGCACCTGGGCCTCCTGGGGCCTCTGTCCCTTCATTTCAAGTAGGAGTGACAGTAATTGTGAGGACAGAAGGAGATGGAGTAGGTAGGTGCTCCATGTCAGTCACTGCAGCCATCAGTGTCCCATCAGGAAATGATAGCACAGTCAGGATAATTCTAGGAGGGCTTATTTACAAGGTGGGGCTCTAGGGGAACCCCAAAGAGAGGTGGAAAATGAAGGAACCCAGGGCTGGCAGTGGCAGCGCAGTCTCCACTCCTAGGCCCAAAAGGATGATGTTGGGGAGCAATTACCCAAAACGGAATGCAAGCTGGGCACAGCAGGACACCCTGAGGGGAGCAGTGACTTCAGTCAAGGGACACGGCCAGTCCAAGGGGCCTTGCATCGGGTTAATGCATATCCCCAAAGATTCACATTCACCCAGAAGCTCAGAATGTGACCTTATTTTAAAATAGGTTCTAGGCTGAGAGCAGTGGCTCATGCCTGTAATCCCATCACTTTGGGAGGCCAAAGCGGGTGGATCACCTGAGGTTGGGAGTTCAAGACCAGCCTGACCAATATGGAGAAATCCTGTGTCTACTAAAAATACAAAATTAGTCTTGGTGTGGTGGCGCATGCCTGTAATCCCAGCTACTCAGGAGGCTAAGGCAGAAGAATCACTTGAATCTGGGAGGCAGAAGTTGTGGTGAGCCGAGATCACACCATTGCATTACAGCCTGGACAACAAGAGCAAAACTCCATGAAGAAAGAAAGAGAGAGAGAGAGAGGAAGAAAGAAAAGAAAGAAAAAGAAAGAGAGGAAGAAAGAAAGAGAGACAGAGAGGAAGAAAGGAAAGAAAGAAAAACAAAGAGAAAGAAAGAGAAAAAGAGAAAGAAAGAAAGGAAGGAAGGAAGGAAGAAAATAGGTTCATTTGCTGATGTAACCAGTTAAGGATCCAGAGATGAAGTCATCCTGGTTTTAGGGAGGGGCCTTAATTCCAATGACAGGTGTTTCTATAAGAAGAGGAGGGGGTTGGGCGCAGTGGCTTGTGAGCAATTTGGGAGGCCAGGGCGGGCGCATCGCTTGAGGTCAGCAGCTGGCAACCAGCCTGGCCAACATGGGGAAACCCCATCTCTACTAACAATACAGAAATTAGCCAGGCGTGGCCTTCAGTCCGTCTCAGCTGTTTGGGAGGCTGAGGCACAAGAATCGCTTGGACCTGGGAGGCAGAGTTTGTAGTGAGTAGTGAGCTGAGATTACACCACTGCACTCCAGTCTGAGCGACAGAGTGAAACTGTCTAAAAAAAAGAAGAAGAAAGGACACAGGGGTGGGGGGGAGGTAGAGCCAGGATCCACAGGGCAAGAGAAAGGCAGAAGAGAAGCGTGATGCTTGCAGTGACATCCCACCCAGATGTCTATAGGCCTGTGGTTCTTCAGTCCCCACTGCATCCACAGAGACCTCGAAAGCCCCTTGCCCACCCACCTGGCTGTCATGCTGCTGCCGCTGCTGCTGAGAACATGGGCGTCTTGGTCTATTTCCTCCCTGCTGGTTATCACATGTGCATCCACAGGATTGCTCCAGAGACCCACCCTTGCTTTCTTTTCCCATGCCCACATACCGATCTAGAGCATCATGGAACAAAACACTAGAAAACAGGGTCTCCATTGGCAGGAGAGAGAACCGAGGATGGTGTTCACCAGGGAGGGGCAAGGGGAGGAGGATTGCAACAGTTTTGCTTCAATCAGCTTTTGCCAGCTCCTCCACCAAATACCAAACCCCAGGCCCCTCAACCACCTCCAGCCAGGGTCCCGGAGAGCAGCGAACACACCCCCAACCAGCTTCGTGATCGCCAGCTCCAGGGGCTCCCGCTGAGTCCGTGCCAGGAACTGAGTTCTGCATACATTTCCTGATTACAAATTGCCAGGAAAGGGCTAAACGTGTCCACCGACTCTCTGGCCTCCAAAATTGCAGTTCTCCATTTTTTCCCATGCAGTAGACGTAACAGATGGAAGACATTCATGTAAGAAGTATGCTCCAATTTTTTTTTTTTATAATAGAGATGGGGTCTTGCTATGTTGCCCAGGCTGGAGTGCAGTGGCTATTCACAGGCATGATCCCAGTACTGATGAGCACGGGAGTTTTTGACCTGTTCCATTTCCGACCTGGGCCAGTTCACCCCTCCTTAGGCAACCTGGTGGTTCCCCGCTCCCGGGAGGTCACCATATTGATGCCGAACTTAGTGCGGACACCCGATCGGCATAGCGCACTATAGCCCAGAACTCCTGGACTCAAGAGATCCTCCAGCCTCAGCCTCCCGAATAGCTGGGACTACAGGCACGCGCCACCGCACCCGGCAGTACGCTCCGATTTTAATGGAAGTTCCCAAATTAAAATTGTTCACAGAGCGATGCCATAATTGATAATTACCCCAACAAACGCTAAATGGCAGTGACTGGCATAAAGGCAGGCTGAGGGTCCCACACAGCTGGCTGGAACTCCACCCTCTCTCCCACCTGAGAACACGAATGGCTGGGAGTGACATTATCGGAGGGCTTTTGGGGTTACAAGTAACAGAATCCTACTTCAAATGAGGGTAAGTAAAACAGGGGCGTTGGTGTTTTGTGTATCAGAAAAGCTCAAGAGCAGTTTGATTGAAGCTTGACTAGGGTGGCCGGGGAGCACCCACCCTGTCATCTCTCTCAGCTCAGGGTCCCTGGTTTTCTTGCATGGGGTCCATCAAGAGGTGGGCTCTGCCCCGACAGTGCTCAGGCAGCTGCCAGCCCCCCAGGGCTTACATTGATTCTGGGCCACCTCTGAGGGAGGAGTGATTTTTCTCTCCCCCAGGATGTCTGCAAATGTCCCCAAACAGAGCCCTGTTGACTCCCTGGCCACCTGCACTGTGACCAGGGAGATGCCCTCTTCTGATTAATTTTCTGTCACATGCACCAAGGAGCCAGGGCATGATGGGTCAGCTTTACCCAAACCCAGGACTGAGAGTAGGGAGCGGAGGTTTCCAAAAGGAGGTCCAGGAGCTGTCCCCAGAAGAGAAACCAACACCCAGCAGGGCAGGCAAGACCATGGGTGGCCACTGTGAGATTCTTGCAGCTGCTGTAGTGAACAGCCACATAAATCAATGCTTAAAACAACACAAGTGTATTAACGTACAGTTCTGGAGACCAGAAGTGCTGGAAGCAATGCGTCAGCTGGGCTAGTTCCTTTTGGAAGCTCTAAGGGAGAATCTGTTTCCTTGCACTTTCCAGCTTCTAAAGGCCACCTGCTTTCCTTGGCTCTTGGCCCCATCCTCCCTCTTCAAAACCAGCAGAGCATAGCATCTTCCGGTCTCTCTTCTATTCCTTTCTCTTTGCCTCTGTCTCGCTCTGACTCTGTTTCTATATGTGTATGTGTCTCTCTCTTTCTCTCCCTCTCTCTTTCTCTCCCTCTCTCTTTCTTATAAGGACCCTTGACATTAGGACTACTTGGGTAATCCCATCTCAAGGTCTTTAATTGATTCATGGCTACAAAATCTCTTTTGCCATGTAAACATCTTCAGATGATCATGATTCTATCCACCATGTCCCAATAAGAATTAGCCTCACCTCCATCTGAATATGCTTACGGTGAAGCCCTAACTCTCACTCAGGGCAAGTCACTCGTCCCTGCCTCAGAGGGCCTTCTGATAAGTCAGACCCCTGCAGTGGAGAAGGCTACCCCTGACCTTTGACCTGCGCACGCAGGGTCCAGCACTCAGTCCAGTGGCAGACAGAGAACCTTCCCTGGAAAGCACCAGGGGTTGCAGGCTCAGAGTCCCAGCAGCCACACACAAGGGGAACTGTGTCCTTGCAGGTCACTGCCCAGATCTCCAGGAAGCCATAGGAAGATAAAACCATGGAACAGAATCCCTGTGCAGAGGAGAGAACTCCACCAGTCTCCTCACCTCCACTTGCATGGGGTCTTGGGGCAGAATTCCAGGTTCAAAACAGAGCCTTAAGATGTATTTTAGACAGAGCACAGCAGCTCACACCTGGAATCTCAACACTTTGGGAGGCCAAGGTAGGCAGATCATTTGAGGTCAGGAGTTCAAGATCAGCCTGACCAACATGGTGAAACGCCGTCTCTACTAAAAATACAAAAATTAGCCAGGTGTGGTGGTGAGCACCTGTAATCCCAGGAGGCTGAGGCAGGAGAATCACTTGAACCTGGGAGGTGGAGGTTGCAGTGAGCCAAGATTGTATCATTGCACTCCAGCCTGGGCAACAGAGCAAGACTTTGTCTCAAGAAAAAAAAAAAAAATGGCTGTAGGCTTAAAAAAAAATGTATTTTTTGGCTGGGCGTGGTAGCTCACCCCTGGAATCCCAACACTTTGGAAGGACGAGGCGGAAGGATCACTTGAGCCAAGGAGTCCGAGAGCAGCCTGGGCAACGTAGGGAGACACTATCGCTACCAAAAAAAAAAGAAAGAAGAAAGAAGATATATTGTTTTTTAAAAAGGTAAATTATTTCCAGTATGAAAGGAACGGTGAATCCTGACATGGGTCATCCTTCCTGAACCTGGGATCGCGGGGTAAGCAGAATTCTGGCTTCCTACGCCTGGACGGTCTGGGCCTTGGCAAAGGTGCTGTTGACAAGGAGCTGGGCCCTGCCAAGGATGTCCCAGGATGGCCTCAGCTATCCCCAGGAAGAGGGAGAGAGAAAAATGCTGCCCAGAGAGAGTGTCCAGCCGGGGCGGCCCCCAGGTCAGCTACCATGCCACCTGCCCCTGCTTCCGCAAGCGCCATTCCGTAAAAGCCCAGGGCCTCCCTGAGTCCTGTTAAACTGGACTCCACAGGGACTGAGGCCTCACACAAGCTGAGTCCCAGGCTTGGGCATTGCTCTTGTCCGTTCCCTTTCTCTCTTTCTTTCTTTCCTTCTTTCTCTCTTTCTTTCTTTCTTTTTCTTTCTTTTCTCTTCCTTTCTTCCTTTCTCTCTCTTCTTTCTTTCTCTTTCTTTCCTTCTTTCTTTCTTTTTTTTTTTTTGAGACCGAGTTTCGCTCTTGTTACCCAGGCTGGAGTGCAATGGCGCGATCTCGGCTCACCGCAACCTCCGCCTCCTGGGTTCAAGCAATTCTCCTGCCTCAGCCTCCCGAGTAGCTGGGACTACAGGCACGTGCCACCATGCCCAGCTAACTTTTGTATTTTTAGTAGAGACGGGGTTTCACCATGTTGACCAGGGTGGTCTCGA